>VCRD01001547.1:73452-143742 GCA_006783055.1 Trinorchestia longiramus | reverse complement strand
CTCTCTCTCTCTTCTGCAACTTTTTTCTATATACTACTATCCTATGCATTGAATTGTATTCTAGATATACTAGACAGTTCCCCTGGATGTTCCATGGTTTGGATTTTACTGATTTTAAATCTATACTAGAATAAGAGCTGCGTCCGTCCGTTACTCCGTCTGTCTTACTGTCCGTCCGTGTGTCACACTCTTCTGATCGATAGCTTTGATAGCATCAAGGATAAAGCTTAAGAAATACAAGAAATCATTCTATTGCCTTATTTTTCCGTGGCAATTCAATTCCCTTTTAATTGCACTATGGTATCCAGAATACACAATCGGTTTATTTTTACAAATAAAAATTTTTTTTGAATCTTTTTCTGTTGAAATTCATCATGATGCTTTGATATTTTTAATTGATAATGCGAAAAGAAATGTTTTAAATTAGTTTGACCAGTAACCTGGCTACCACTTAGAATAAGGCCAAAGATTTTGGAAATTGATTTCGTGTCACGCTCTTAAGAATAGATTAGCACTGGCGATCTTGGTTTCAGTTCACTGGTAAATTAATACTCATTTTCGCTGTACAAGTGCACTATAATAAGTCACTTTCAAAAAAATTAGAGAGATCCAGTGTCTTATATACTCGAGTCCGTATCGTAGATACCGAGTTCGGCGGTATATTGCGGCTCAAAAATACTGTTTTCTAAGTGTTTATCACTGTCACAAGAAAAACAAGTTTCCTTTGAAATAAGCTTAAGCATGGAAACTCCACTCAAACGAAAAAAAAGACTGAATCGAGAGCAAAAAAGAAGAGCAAGAGAAAGATTATCTCAAGAAAGATTTATAAATATTTTTTGCCATCATTTTTGATGGCACAGGCACACTAGCTCTGCGACAACAATTTTGTCAATATCTTTCCAGGTTCCATGGTCATTCTCCAATATAAATAGAAAATGGCAGTGAGGAAGACCACGTTTCTGGAATTTAATGGTATTAACAGTGTGGAGTTTCCATGCTTATTTCATGCAACAAATCTCATGCTTTTGCAACAAATTATTAACGGGCATTGCACTAGTTATTATAAAAACTAATGTATTAAAGATTGACAACGAATTATTGTGCTTTGAATGAGCATTTTTCATTAATGTACATTTATATATATATATATATATATATATATATATATATATATAATTTACAATATATATTTACATACAATATGGACCACAAAAAAGTAAACCCAACTTTAAATGTTAATTACTTCACTGTGAATGAAGATATTTTAGGTCTGTTATTTGCATTAAGTGCAGAGAAATGTTCTCCATAAAAATGTCAAGCCACATCAAATTGGTTCCACTTCTATCGCTCACCAATGAGATAAATAATAGCTGTAAAAATGTAAGTTGCACATGAAGTATATTAGGATTAGGATTAATAGTCAACTTTTAAAAACTAATAACTTTCGACAAAAATATTTGTTTTATTTGCTACATTACATACAGAGATACTTATCGTGGATACAAAGCTTTATGTTAGAGTATAAATAAAGTCCAAATCGTCTGAAAATTAACACTTAAAGCTAAATTTCCAAATGACGAAGCCTATCGTTATGCAACTCACGAATGACCAAAGAATTTTCATCAACAACGTCTACGCAGAAAGAGTTTAAAGGAAGTTCAAAAAGAATTTGAACAGAGATTTCCTGAAAGAAGCTTTCCAACCAAGAAGACTGTCTGGAAGACTGCTAATAAATTTAGAACACATGGTGCTATTCCAAATCTAAACAAAGGAAATTCAGGACAATTGAAAACTGTAAGAACCAACAAAAACATTAGGTATCTAAAAGAAGAAATGGCACAAAATTGTCATCATCCTCCTTCCAAATAATTGTTCGTAATGATTTGCAATATTATCCTTACAGAGCTAAAGTTAAGCGACAACTTCTCGAAGGAAATTATCCTCGTCGCTTAAGATTTGCTCACTGGTTCGCTGAACGTCCAGAAATTTTTACCAAATGGTTAAAAGTGGGAGATAAATGTGCATTTCATATGAATGAAGCAGTAAATAAACAGATCTGTAGGCATTATAAGCCAAAAAACCCTCCTCCTGAAGAAAATACTTATGAAATCAGCATGAGAAAAGAAAAGGTCTCTTTGGTTGGGTTTGTGCTGCACCGGATCGGTAATTGGACCATTTTTTTATGCTACGACGCTAAATGGTGACAAGTATTTGCAAACATTAAACACAGAAACTATTCCACAACTTCAGATTGCTTACGGAAGAAATTTTAATCGTATTTGGTGGATGTAAGATGGTGCTCCCGCACAAAGAACACTAATCGTTAAGAATTATTTGCAAGACATGTTTGGAAGGAAAATAATAGCGATTGGCCATAACATTGACTGGCCACCCAGGAGCCCCGATCTCACACCTTGTGATTTTTTTCTTTGGGGCTATTTGAAGAACAAAGTGTATTTTTCACCACCCCAGGATTTGGAGGAATTGCAGAATCGAATTAGAAGTGAAATAGACATTTTGAAAGACAATCCTGATGTAATTAAACGTGCTATGAAATCAATGAAAGTAAGATGTGAGAAATGTTTCAACGCAGCTGGCCGCCATTTGCAATAAAAATATACATTTCGGTTGTGTATCTATTAATCCATTTCTTTTATGCTTTATTAAGTGAATCGTTATAACTCGTTTTAAAACAATTTTAATCTAAAACTTCTTTAGAATAATATTACAATGACATTTTAATTTTTTACTCACATTTTTACAGCTATTATTTATCTCATTGGTGAGCGATAGAAGTGGAACCAATTTGATGTGACTTGACATTTTTATGGAGAACATTTCTCTGCACTTAATGCAAATAACAGACCTAAAATATCTTCATTCACTGTGAAATAATTAACATTTAAAGTTGGGTTTACTTTTTTGTGGTCCATACTGTACATATATAGAACTTCCATTCTGCATCTTATCTACCAATAACATGGCCCAGTTAGTACCCGTTGAAATTCCTCAGTTTGAAATGATAAAATCAAGGATCTCTGAAATTAAATACAATTTTCAGTTTTATCCGCAGTACTATCAGAATTTGAATATTTTTCATGAATCTACATATACAGGACTTCCATTCTGTACCCTATCTACTGCTAACAGGGTAGTGTAAGAGAACTAAGTTAATAACGGAACAAATGGTATGTTTTATAGTGATCCGGTGCCTTTGGTATCCACAATACAATGCTTATAATACATGCATACCCGTTCTGATTTCAGTTCAATAATTTTTCTTCAGTAATACATAGGAAGTAACGGGACGGACACACGCAGATACAGAGAGATGAAGATCATAGTCTATTATTTCATGTATATAGATATTTATGAATGATAATAAAATTACGGTCAATTTTTCTGAGGGTCACCCTGCATAGAATGCTTCAACATCATCGAGCATTCAGCTTCATGTTCTCAAGTTTTTTCTCTAATCGAACTTCTCTCCCAGTTTCTGTGATGCTACCAACACTGATGAACTATCAATGAAACGTTGTAATATGGGACGTCCGTATGAACACAATAATCTTTAATGTATTGATAAAACCCCTACTTAATAACAAGCGTTTTCATTTATGGTGTCTGTAGTACCTATATTTTAATAGAAATCAATCAAATTTTAATTGTTTATATTACATTTGAGTTTAGTTATTTAACATACGGTTTCTAAATTAAGGCATTCATAAAAAGCTAGCTATTTAGCTTGACATTATTATAAAGCATCATTTAATTAATAAAAAATTGATTGTGTTATTACATTGTGGGAAATACATTAATGGAGTTATAAACATTGAACTGAGGATAAAATTTTAACGTACAACTGCATCAGTTCATAGTAAAAAACACTCAAAGACGTTATGGACACTGAAGCTCGATGCAGGCAGATACAGGGCTTGAGCGAAAATAAAGGTGTGACACAGGAAGGATAGAAATTGAAGAGAAGCTTTTACTGCATTGGATGCTATAAAGGTTTTATGACATCTACAGAATTGAATATAAGGGTGTAAAAGATATTACTTACTCGAGTGAATGGATGTATGAGAAGAGAGTAAAACAGGCCGGGGTGAAATATAGAGTAATACGAGATCAACTGGAATGATGAGAGAGTAACTGGAGGTCGACTGGAATGTGACATTAATACGAGGTTGGTTGGAATGAATTAGGACGGAATAGGCTGGAAGGAGAAGAGAGTAACTTGAATGGCGTGAAGTGAGAATGGAGTGGTGAGAATGTAGCCTGCATCAGATTTTGGAGTGCTACACAATCAGAGCAAAGAGTGAACTATGAAGAAATCCAATTCGAAATTATATGAAGAATACACTTATTTCTAGCCAGGACTGAACTATGCATCTAAGTAATTGTAACACTTTGTTGAACTACAATTGACACGTTGATATTAAACTATGGTTAATTTGTCCCTTGGTTTGCTATCTCATCGTGCATGACTAACGACAGTTTCCAAAACTCTGCCTGCCGAGCAACTGGTGGTTTCTACCAGAAGTTAACATTGAAGTCAACACTTGTGACATTGCCCCATATACAAAAAGGATCACTAACTTGGAAGAGTCCATTGGAAGAGTTTGACAGACAAGAAGTGAGGCTTTCACGATTGCACAATAGACACAATCTCCAACTCCGTCAGTCGTAATCCAGAGAGCGTGTCTGTACAAACGAGTTGTACGGAATCCAAGAGCCAATATCTCAGAGTCCAGACAAATCAGCTCAGCACCACTACACACATGCCAGCTCTCACTGCTCCATCCTCATTCTGCTGGTCACATTTTAAAGCTCCTTTTATCGCCTCATCTTTCAGCCGTGAGACAAAGATCTGCTGGCTAATCTAGTTACTATTGTTTCGAAATCTCCCAGAGAAGATTGGGCCTTAAGTTATAACTTGAAGAAATGCTTACGTTTGAGCATTCTAAACAAGGCTGTCTGGTTTTTACCGAAGTAAATGAATGGTGTCAGTAACCACTCAAGCGTCACGAATGTGTCCTGGGTTAATCAATTTTCCACAGCCGTGTTTGTTATTCGAACAGAAGCTCGGGATCAAAATTCAGGACCGCTGACTGTTGGAATTTTGAGAAAATACCTCTATTGTATCTGCATCTTTCAATGAAACTCATGAAATATAGTCATTTTACCACCTGGACTGGAATATTGTGTGCTAGAACCTGTTTTGCTGATAGGAGCCCTACTTCTGAAACCGCAATTCATCCTCATAATAATCCGTGAAACGGAACCACAATGTAGTGACCAGTTGGCTTACATGTAGTCTTTCATGTCTTATCGCAGCCCCTTTCAAAGAAAATTAATTAATAAATGAAAACACAGTGTCAGTAGCACACTAAATTCTGTTATCTGATCAGTAATTTAGTTTTCCAAAACAATTTAAATATAACCATTCTCATTGAACTTATTGACGCTTTCTTTAGTACATACTAAAAATATGCACTTACTCATTACTTATAATGCATTGCGTGAAGACGTTTTAAAAAGTCAGTTAGTGCAGCGTTTAAATTTCTTCTCTAATTAATTAATATCTACTAATTCATATTTTTTTCCATCGAATTATCTCCAGAAAACATTCGTAAACAATTTTTTTTATTGATCCGACTTTGGTAGCCTTATAATGATATACTCGGCCTCTGACACACCGGATGTGTTCTCTCTGCTCAACTATGAGGCAAGAATTCCTGCTCATCTCTCGCTTCCTACTTCCCATTAAATTAAATTAAATGTTCAATACCTTTAGTTATTTCTCAGAATTAAATGCTCGTATGATTTCAAACTCTCTCTGTGTTATTAAGTACATGGAACACAAACTCAGGATAGTTCAACTGCTGTAAGAAACGTAAAACTATTAACTAAACAATGTCATTTTAAAACATTTCGGATAATTTTATTTATAAATTAATCGTCGTTGTTTTCTTAGTCGAACAATTAAATTAAAGGATATGTATGATCATTACTGGGAATCAAGCGAATCTTTTGAGTAAAATGGAACCAAAAGGACATTTTACACAGCATTAGTAACGTTTTCAACACCGTTTTATAACAACCACAAGAGGGCCGATCTACTCGTACTTCGTAAAAGCTAGACTCGCAAACAAAGGACGTGTATAAATGCTTACAAGCAAGCGGCACGTCAGTCTCAATAAACTGCACCGACCAGCGATAAGATACGAAGAAAATGATGACGAGTCACCCTATGTAAGCAGAAACGGATGTCATTCTAAACATTTTTATTACTTAATGTTGTAAGCTTGAACGTCACTTATGATCGCTCGGCGAGATTCAGGCTAAAACAATAGGGAACGTTGCCAAGTTGGGAATATCCAAGTCAGTTAACAATAGGAAGGAATTGCACAAAGGAAACGTTTAAAAGTATGGGCAATGTTTGACTGGTGGGAAGTGGTAGTAGATGAGTGAAGAATTTGACACTCACAGTACGTGCTCTCGTCAACGCTGCTGTGCTGGCTCAAAGTAAGACCTGACACGCAGTAGAACATGTAGTGAAACAGAATTGGGCAGCGGTAACTATAAGGCACCGAGAGGTAAAGATGTACGTACTAGGCTAGAAGGGGTAAATACAGCACATTTACAGAGCACAACTCTCCTGCACTGCACATCAATAACTAGGTAGATCACATATATTTGTCAACAGAAGTAGGTGAAAGGACACAACACTAGATAGTAGATACCATCAGTAGGTGAGGGACACAATCATGGTTGATATTTCGCTGAACAGTGACGGCAGATATTGATTCAGAGTAATATGTTCGGAGTTGAAAAATCGAAAACTGAGGAATTTAAAATGAACGTTGCAAAGAGAACAAATCTCTCATTAATGGTTTTCGAAACAACGCGATGGATTCAGAAATCACATGTTTAGAATTTGTGCGTAAAATAATTTGCTCACGGCTATTAAAAGTATTCATGGGAGTACGTACAACTGATGACCAAAATACATTATATTAAAAGTTGAGCAGCAAAAGATGTGAACGATTAAAAGCTGAAGGAGTAAAAACTGTTGAATGAAAATAGGAAAATGATAATAGATTTTAAACAGAACCAAATTTGAATGAATCATTTTTGAAGAAAAACTAATCGTTCCCTTGGAAAAAAGGGAGGCACAATGGCTGTGAAGTGAAGCTCTTTCTGAATTGTCACTCAGCTGTAAAACATGAGATATTATGAGGGAGTGTTCTATGCTATGAGGGAGTGTTCTTTGTTGTGAGGGAGTGTTCTATGTTGTGAGGGAGTGTTCTATGTTGTGAGGGAGTGTTCTATGTTGTGAGGGAGTGTTCTATGTTGTGAGGGAGTGTTCTATGTTGTGAGGGAGTGTTCTATGTTGTGAGGGAGTGTTCTATGTTGTGAGGGAGTGTTCTTTGTTGTGAGGGAGTGTTCTATGCTATAAGGGAGTGTTCTATATTGTGAGGGAGTGTTCTATGCTATGAAGGAATGTTCCATGTTGTGAGGGAGTGTTCTATGCTATGAGGGAGTGTTCTATGTTGTGAGGGAGGGGTCTATGTTGTGAGGGAGTGTTCTATGTTGTGAAGGAGTGTTCTGTGCTATGAAGGAGTAGTCTATGCTATGAGAAAATGTTCCATATTGTGAGGGAGTGTTCTATGCTGTGAGGGAGTGTTCTGTACTATGAGGGAGTAGTCTATGCTATGAAGGAATGTTCCATATTGTGAGGGAGTGTTTTATGTTGTGAGGGAGTGTTCTGTGCTATGAGAAAATGTTCCATATTGTGAAGGAGTGTTCTATGCTGTGAGGAAGATACCGTGAGGAAGGTATTATGAGGGAATGTATTATGCTACGAGGGAGATACTGGGAGGAAGGCACTATGAAAAACATACTACGAAGGAATTACACACACAAGTTTTTGAAGGTCACTTGTTGCACGTGCATATTATAGTACAGGTCATGTGATGACATTATTTCACCTTATCCATAGTTGATATCATTTGAAAGCTATGAAATGATTGATCAATGTTTCAGGTAAACAAAACATTCTAACAAACGTTGAAATATTCTCGTACGTACCAGGCAGTGCGCAGTCATCGAAAAAAAGTCTCATCGCTGATTTGTTCCGATAATTTCAATTAGAGTGTTTTAAATAATTGAGTGTCGGTAAAGAAACTTTCTGTAAAAGATACGAGTTCATTTAAATGTTACTAAAATAACTAGTCAATTTATGTTTCTCTTAAAATTAAATTTGAATAACCTCCCTTCAAATCCGGTATAGATTTTTAGACCCTCAGCTGGTGAGTTTAAAATAACCTTACAAAAATAAAAAAAATAAAGTACAACATTCTGTAATGACTTTTTTGTGTGCTAAATAAAAGATAATTTGTGACTGCGTTATGTGTAGCTGTTTGTTCTAATGAGATAACCTCATCAGATTAACTTATGACGCTGCTGGGAATAAGGAACCCACGAGTTTCCCATGAAGGAGTTGCAGGCATCGGTTAGCAGTCTTTTGCTGTTGAAAGAAATATATTGCTTTAGCATCAAATGCTGAAATGCATATACTCATAACCAAGCAGCAGGAGTAACGATATATTTCTCAAAATTGATAGTAATTATAAGATATTTAGTGCTTTCATTCGTTGAGAGCTTGTAGTCATAGTTCTCATCACCCAGCCTCTCTGTCTGCTGAGGGAAATATTGTGAGTAAAAGAAAAGTTCATCCTAATTTCATTAGGAGCAAAGTTAAGTTAAATGTCTACTGAGAACGAGGTCGTCGGCTCCAGTCCCCAAGTAATCAATTCAATGGACACAAATACCAGTAAAAATGCGCCCTACTCAACGCTCTGTGACCAGCAGTTAAGACATACATAGAAGCTTAAAAAGTTGAACATACGTAAGTCAGTGTATGACACGATTGGTAGTATGAACACAAAACAGGGTTTGATAAAGGACATTGATAATACAAACACTAGGTAACCTGGTAGTTTTAGCAGAATAATTATACGGAAATGACAACTTACAATGCAGGCAATCGCGTGCAAAAATATATTGCATAAGCAACTGTCGTGCGAAGAAACCGTTGTGGTACGATGGCAGAACATGAACAGAAATGTGAAACTGAAAGTGACTTGATTATTTTACTTTGTTCTGGCATAGTGTATTGCAATATCAGACCCACATACAGGAAAAAAATGTCCTGCAGTAATTGCTAGTAAATTCGTAGTTTACTACATTACGGTGGCCCGCTGATAATAGTATTTTGTAAAAGTGCCAGTGAACAACAAATATTCATCGGCGCTTATCATCGCAATCCAATGACTCATTGACATGATTTAGCTATGGCCTCTTTTGAGGTGTTTCGTTTGTTCATGGTGAGTCAAGAACCACTGTCTTGCTACAGGTCATTAAAGTAAAAGAGTAGCACGTACAGTTAATCACGTTGGCGTTTGAACTTTGTGCTCAGATTCATCATACGACGAGGACGCTATGTTTTCAAAAACAATAATTTTTTGATCTAGGATACCTAACTGTTTAAAAATTCTACGCAGAAATTAGCGCTGCAAGTGGCTTCTTGCGCAGCAAAACATTGCTCCAACAAGAACGTCACCGTAAAACTTTATCACAGAGACAACGCATGACCTGATAACGCTTTTCCTATCTGTTGCGATAAGAAGCGATAGTTGAGAGCCCACTGCTGATTGGGTCGAATAAAAGCGCGCTACAAACTCTATCTAACACACAGTTTTGGATTTAGTACCGTTCGGAAGACAGTGTGAGCCCCATACTCTGTAGAGACGCACAAGTAAGCCTCAGCACTCTTAGTGACATTCCAAAAACGCACCAGCTGATACCGGTTTAGTCGCTGGTGGAGGACCGATAGAAAAGACATCAGTGCCTACGGAGAGATTTGGATATAATTCTACAAAATGTTGAAGGTGAGCTCAGAGGGAGAAATTAGGAGTTAATTGTATGAATGAGGTGATATTTCAGTATCATTTTAACAAGTGATGGTTTTTAATTTGAATTCAGTGACTCAGTGAAATTAACATCTTTTTATTTTAATATGATCGTTAAACAGGAATTCAAAGTGTCATTCGTGGTGTCATCACATTCCATGTGTTTGAGGTACATAATATATTTCATTTTAGTAGTGGTGATCAATGCGCTGGAAATTTCAGTTTCACTGCAATGTTTCTGTGTATACTTAGTGTGTGGGCATTATTCCACATAATTATTAATTGTGAATTTAGTGTAAGAATGGTTGACAGACGAGTAGTAAAAATTATTTTCGTACGTGAATTATAGCTCATACACAGGATCACTACGATCACTGATCTGCGATTGACGTCAGAATGACGTTTGGAGTGAGGGTAGAGCAAGCAAGGACAGCGTCAGCTTAATTCTGTTCATTTATTTATCAAAAATTAAACTATAGGAAGACCATCAGAAAACATGAATTATGTTTTAAGGGAAATCTTCATTGTATAACAAAAAAGATCACGTGTATAATAATGTGTAATAATAATAATACTAGTGGTAATCATGAAGGCTCATGAAAGAATCATTCATTTTCTAGATTTGCGACCAACGATTTTGGATTTTTTATTGCAGCTCATAGGTACTGCCAGCAGCTCACTGAAATGTGTTCTCAGTCATGTATAAAACAGCTCTCATGAATCACCACCACTAGATAGACCCCCCAGTCTACACAACAGCTGTCAGACCACACACCACTCACTGACGGGGCTAATACAACAGATAGAGAAATTTTACAAGTTTCAGTGTGTCACACCAGGTTAGCTCTGATATCAGATTGATAAACACATATCATCATTATTGCATGGGCAATATTACGTCGGTGATTAACTAGTCAGTAAGAAAGAAAACATCGTTAGTACTGCAATTGAATTTGCAAAAATTACGTTTGATTATTTTTGTACGCTGGATATTATAATTATTCATATGAAAATGTGCATCTTTCGAATATGTAGGTGTCTCAAAAATATCATGCTACATTAGTTAATGACTCATTCTGTACAAATTATTTCTACATAAAAAACGCCTCACATCGAAGAAAGCGTGATGGCCTGGTTGTGTTAATGTAATAATACATACAAAAAGTTCTATTTTAAAACTGGCTGAAGCCAATAACATTTAATTACTGTCTTTATTCATCAAGATGAATTACGAGTTTTATTTTCTTAACGTAATTTATTTCCAGTTCACTTTCCTCACTCATCATGGAAGCCCAGCAGCGCCGTGATATCGAGTCAGATGTAACGTTGTCAAAATTTCACCAAATTCCTGTTCAGGTACAGCTGATTTTCATGAAAACAATTGCTGTATATTCATAATTATACACATACATGTCTTTGATTCCAAGTAGCTTGAAACACTCAATATATTTCTCGCTAATTTTGGTCATCCATCAACTTCCCTCGTGTATACGCTACACGTGCTTTCCACGAAACAGCGCCCCACGCTGAATTGCGTGGATTGAACCGCGCAATCAATCATCTCTGCTCGGCTACCTGACAAGCTGTCAATCGTGCAGCTTGATCTCCGGGTTCCATTTGTTGCCGCCTTGCATTGACTGTGTTAACTCTGTATTACTCTTGAAAACACGTGTGTGTTCCAAAATTCTCTTTGAATTGTCTACCATCACTAGGTTCCGTCAGTGCTCAAAACTGGAACTGATTCATATTCTTTTAGTTAATTTTTGATCGGTGGAGGTAAAATCTGTAGCAATATTTTTTGCATCTGCGAATGTATTAATTTTCCCAAGTACAAAATATGCGTAGGTATGTAACAATCGACGCATTTCTTCCATTAGAGTCAGTCACAGAAATACTTTTGCATGAAATTTCAGATCAAGCGATATGCTTGGGTGTATTATATTCCTTAAAACAAACGACTTTCCGAACACCTTGATGCATATAGAGTTCAGAAAGTAATTAGTTTTAAATTGTTCTTGTGTTCATGTTTTTTATGAATGAGAAGAAAGTATGAATATTGAATTATTTTTCAGAAAAAAAACTCCGGTGAATCTCGATCCACTAAGGCGTCAAACTCCTCAACAGAGTTTCAAGAGTCCTTTAAACGATCTAAGTTTAGTTTGTCGAGGGCCTTCCGTTCTAAAAATACACTTGTAAATCAACCTGCTTCTTCGAGCACTTCACCCACTTCGCCCTCTCAATCATCTGTTCCTTCTATCATTCCGTCATCCAACAGTTCTACAACACCAGCTGATAATCCACCTGCTGAACCGTCTGTTCTTCGCACCATTCCACCATCCGACAGTCCTACAACACTGGCTGATAATCCACCAGCAGAACCATCTGTTCCTCCAACCATTCTGTCATCCAACAGTTCTACAACACCAGCTGATAATCCATCTGCTGAACCATCTGTTCTTCGCACCATTCCACCATCCGACAGTCCTACAACACTGGCTGATAATCCACCAGCAGAACCATCTGTTCCTCCAACCATTCCACCATCCGACAGTTCTACAACACTAGCTGATAATCCAACTGCTCCACCATCTTCTAATCCCCTCTCTACACCAGCAATTAGTGTATCCTCTGGAATCCTGAATTCTGAGCGTGCCTCATCTACTAGTCTTGAACATCCTGCAGAAATACTTGCTTCGTCGCTCACTTCACCGCTGCATACCTCTTTTAACGAAGCAAATAGTACCTCTAAGAACGTAACTGTAGGTCAAGTCAGTGCAATCGAAAAAGAAGAAGACTGTCTTTCTATGCAGAAAAGAAACTTGCCGCTTCAAGACATGGACGGCGCTCGCCGAAAGTTGAGCGAAGGTAATCGTCCAATAAGGAAATTTTCTGGGCCTACTGATGAAGAACTCAAAACTTTCTATCTTTCCACTTCCACCACTGCTCTGGAGAGACCTCGTTCGATTAATAACCCTACGTGTCACACAGCAGATGCTGCTTCCATGAATAGTTTCGGTGACGCTTCTGACTCTGATGATGATGTTTCTGAACGATCACAAAAAAACAGAAAAGGCTCGTTGCCTGCCATCAACTATCCCAGTAGTTTCCTGCCCCTCAAGCAAGAAGAAGCACGTAAAACAACCGTAGTTTGCCGTAAACCAATGGCAAAGGAGAACCTTTTTACAGTCAAGTACGTGAGAGTTCACGGACCAGAAGACCGAGCTTATAAAAATGATTCCAAGCCGAGAGGTTTAATCTTTATGAAGAACTTCGAAAAATTTAGTGATGATAAATACGCCTTCAGACATGGCTCTTTAAACGACTACAATAACTTGCTTGACCTTTTCCAACAAATGGGATATCGCAAGAGCCAAAAGTATTGTGAGAGTGGTTTCATTAAGAAGGAAAAACTTCTTAGCGATTTGAAAGCTTTCAGCAAACTTGATCATAATATGTATGATTCTTGCATCATCATTTTGATGAGCCACGGAGTGAAAGACAAAACGTTTGTGTGCTCGGACGGTGAAAACGTGGACTTGATGGAGGTTTACTCATTGTTAAATAACACTAATTGTCAACACCTGCGTAATAAGCCCAAAATATTCATTCTTCAGTTCTGCCGTCCTCAAATTTCTGTGCCTTCAACTCGAGCATTATCTTCTTCTCGTCACTCAGTTCTAGAATGTTCAGGGATAGAGAATGACTTCATTGAACTCAGAATTAGGGACGCAGTGAATAGAATGGCAGAACAATTACGGTCAGAGTTCCGATCCTTGATTGAGAAAAAATTCAGCAACGTGCCTGCCATTCAAGCATCTACGAGTGAAAATGAGCACTTTGAAGGGCCAGAAATTTCTGATGTAATGTCTGCTGGTCCTGAAGATACATCTACTCCTAATGTCACGTCTGCCAGCCCGCATGCTCGTTACGATTCGTCGAGTTCTCCGTACCCAGTATTTGCAGCCTCAAAAAACTCTTCTGGTATATTTACGTTTGGTAAGTAATTAATTCAACTTGATTGTGCAATTTCTGTAGTAAAAACTGAAACGAAATAGTAGTTTGGGTATCTTTGTAACTGAGACTTTGGATGACATCAACTTGAGCTCTAGAAGCGGATTTTGTGCAGATCAACAACAGCTGATGCAAGATGCAGCAAAACTCGAGGTAACTGATGAGGACATTCCTGCACCTGACTACTCTGACATGTACTCCATTTTCTCGACGAACTCTGGTGGGGTCGCATACCGACATCCTAGAAAAGGATCTCTGCTCGTGCAGGCGATATGCCAAGTCTTCTCAAGCCATGCCTACCAAGACGATATCGAGGAGCTCGTCAGAAAAGTAAGTTCATTTCAGGAACCGATTACTTCAGATTGATTTCTAAGAACTTAGATTGTTCTTTCTCGTACGTACAGGAGTTCCAAAAGAAAGACTGCATGCATGCATGGTCCACATCGAAAACCTCAGTTTTCGAGATATGCAGATTTGTAAGATTTAATGCAGTTCCTTAACAATCTTAGTGCTCGGGTTGGAAGTTACGGTGTCAAGAACAATAGTTTATTTGAAATTTGAACGTTAACATCCTCGCTCAAAAGTGCTGTTTTCACCCCAAAGACACCCGAACGCAAAACCTGGAAGTTTATATATATCACAAGAGAACAACAATAGAATTGGCTCTTGACAACATGTGACAACAAGACTTGGTATTGTATAAGCAGAGGTATAATCCTACTCTTCAACAGTCGTTTTATAACATTAAAATAATAATTCAAAACGAATAGTAGTCGGTATACGTAGAATAAAGTACTTTCAAAAACTGTTCACTCATTTCCATTCTTTAACTTTGCAGGTCTCTAAATGGATGCAGCAAGAGATTGCGAAAGATGATCCTGTGGCTAGTCACCGACACACAGTAGTCGAGAGAGTCAACAACGGGCTGGATAAAGCTTTCTATTTCAACCCCACCATTTTGAAAAATGTGAAAAGGAATACAACGAATTTTTGGTGAATCTTGTCTCACACGTCATCACTACTCCCTATTTCACCAAAACTATAAGCTTCAGGAAGCACCTGGTGCTGATACTCTACCTCTCTGGGATAAGAACAGAATTCATCAGAAGTCTTAAATCCATGTACCAAGTAAGATGTGATCATTAATACCACTCAGCCCACTGTAACTAAATTGTTATCGTAATTTTGTATTCCGTGTCAATTAGAAATTGTAGTGAAAATTGGTGCTGATTTGAAAGTAGGGTAAATGAAAATAGATTCCATGTCTACAACATACTAGAACTGTCTATGTTCAAAAATAGACTGAAATATTTAAGTTCACATTATACGATAACATTCTGTGAATGTATATGTTTATACTACTTTGGATTATTGATCGAAACAGTAGACCTCTTTTGAGAATTGAATTTAATGTTTACATAATTGTAAATTTACCATGTTTTCACAAAGAAAAAAACGTCTGCTACCACACGTGCAAAGATAAACCTATATCTTCATAAATATTTTAAATCCTAAAATTATTTATCCTGCAGATTTCATCCACATCGTATTTTATGATATTATGTATTCAGTCATCGCATGAGATAAATATTTATTGTTATTCATATTTATTATTGCGTATAAAATATCAGGTTTACTTACGTGTATCTATATTATGTCATGTAAGTCGAATTTTTCATTGCTAGAAACCTTTTCGGTCAAGCGATGATGATCTGCCAACGGTGGAATTACGTTTGAAAATGTTCGCAAGTTGTAAAAAGAAGTTTTGTTAGTTTAAGCTGCAGTTTTCGTTTTTAAAAATCTTTGTTAAGTCACTTGAGACTGTCATAGAAATCTATGTATTGTCAAATTGTGAATGACAAAAATTTTCTGTCAGATGAAGTACGTGAGACATCAGGGAAAAGTAGGAAAAACTCTGTACTGTACTCGCAGAATTGACGACTGGGTGTGCGATGCTTGAGACTGCAATGGCTTACGCTGATCAAGGTGCGGATTTCCAACATCTGAATTCCCTAATCAGTGACAAATCCAACAACCAACTCGGTCTAATCGATCTCAGTCAAACTCGGGTAGCAGTACAAATCCAAAGGAAAAAACAAATTTTTAAGTTCACTTTCATATAGTCACATTCTTTTTGCTACATTGCTTTTCAACTCATAAATTGTAATAGTGACCCATACCTGCATGAAATCCATCTTTGGTGCAGTTATGAGTGCAGCTTTGCTACTCAATAAGAATTGTGTAAATCGTAAACGATTTACGGTATGTGTAAAGACACACTAGTTTGGCATGTGTAAGTTGTTACGAATGTGTGTTTTCCGAGGGATAAGGGTATTAATTTGCGAAGTGCCGTACACAATTTAGTTAGAAAAGGGTACGGCATAAAATTATCATTGCATACTGCTACCCCTAATAACTGTGACATAGATGATCTCTTTAACACTTTCTGATAAATTTGTCAAACTCGTATTCACATACTGTATTTTATAGTTCAGGGACATAGCCTGCTCTATTAGGTAAAATGATAACATGTTTTGTATTAAGAACATATTTGATATGTACTACAGAAAAATACAATCGGTAAAATAGTATTCGTTTATTCTCCTTGAAGTCTTTCATGGCAAGTATGGACATGATTCATACGAAGCCTTGTCAGAAGTTTTACTGGAAATAAGATAAGAACTTTGCGCCCGTTGCGTTCCTCTGACCTTTGCAAGCACTGCTGACGCGGTGGTCTCGGAGTCAATTCAATTTCTTCTTTTATGTGAATAAAAATTTTTGCTTGGCAATCATATACGACAAGCCCCTTAACACGTTTCCTGAGATTGCCTATTCGGTGCAAATCTTTACTTTGTACACATAGTCCCTAGAAAGTGTTGAAAAATTACCGAACCTAATATGAGTGACCCACCGGTGGGTCACTTCACAGGAAATGTGTTATTATTACTCTATAGTAATTAGGAAAACAAATTACTTTATCGTATAGAAAAATCTGTGAGTCAATTTTACTTCAACACGGGCTTAAGCGCTTGCAAGAATTCCTTCCTGTCCTTTCTGAAATTACAAGCACAAAATTTACTCTGTATGAACAATCGAAGCTTAATGATAAGAATTTGCGACAATGAACTTTTTTTTAAGCCAAAGTAAACTAAAGGTATTGGCTTACTGAGCCTTTTTTTACTGAAAGTCCATTGCATAATGCAGATGCTTAGTTAGTTCAGGAGTTCTTGAACTTCTCCGATTGAGTTGAAACTTTCCATCTTTGTTAGCAAAATGCAATTTAAATTCAGAGGCTCTGAAATACTCGGAATGGGAAGCATTTCGGCATCGCTAAAAGCTGTGGTATTGTTGCTTGGATGAAAGAGTGAAATATTTTTTCATCATTTGAACAGTGAAATGGATTTTCGAAGTCTAAGTGTGCACTGCAAGATAAGAACCACTTGCTAAGCTCGACTATCATCAGTATACAAAGCACCAAACTGATGTTCGCTCTCCTGCTAATAAATAGCGCCGATATTTACCATCGTTTAGTGTAAGTACACTGTATTTCATTTGTTTGTAATCATCAGTGTATAAGTCATTTGTATGGAAATGAAGATATTGATAAAAACTATGGTTAATTAAATATTGTTACGATGAAGAGCTTTCCAAGTCATCATCCCTTTGAAGTTCTGCGTGGGCATTTGTTAAGCATGCAAGAAAATACAAAGCGGTTTCATTGGTGAACGTTGCTTCTAGTTTAGGCCTTGATGTTAAGCTTAGACTTCTAAAACCCAATGATAGAACACATTTAACAATTTACGAGCTCAATAAGTTTTTTCTCAATAGTTCATATGCAAATACATACGCTAATAAATAATACTGCAGAAGGGGAGATGCAACCTTACTGAATGTGCCTGCATCAAACCAACACTTCCAGAATATCTGAAGGAAGGAACGTTATCATGCCGTCCATCAACCATCGGCTGAGAGTCCCTCTTTGTCGATGTGTGCACAAAAAATTCATAACCATCGACTGATACTATAGTATAGATCAAAGCCTTGCTTTTAGAAAATGTAGCTTTTTTTCAACATATGTCACTCTTTTCTGCAATGCATTCGCACATTAGCAAATGAGTTCATGCTGCTGTTCAAGCGTTGCTCTGACTTGGAACGTGTGTTATCGAAACAGACACATGAGCATAATCCCTCTTGCTCATGTGACATAAAACTCGTGTAAGTGTTGGATGATTTACGCACTGTTTTCCTGGAGTATCTGGCATTCACTCATGAACAGAGCATCTCTCTATTATTATAATATCATATAATTATTATTATATTATCATATATTATCTAATATATATTATATTATCAGGAGCACCTCTCTATTATTTACTAACTAGTCTTTTTCCTCATTGAGCCAGTCAGACGTGATTTTAATGCTCTTCCTTGTCTTAACCTCGCAATGCTGCTGTGAAATCATTATTTGTGTACCATATTAACAAAACGTGTTGAATCACTAGCAAACTATGCAAGAATTCCAAACCTTTTGAATGAAAAACTTGAATTGTCGCCAGAAGTTTTCAAAAGAATTAAGGTCTGATCACTGACAACCACTGCATTACCTTCGCTTTATCCCTTTGAAAGCACAATGATGTGCCTTCGCTATATGTTTGGAATTGTTGTCCTACTGAAGCGTCCATCCACTTTGCAAGTTCAGATTCGTTGCTGATACCAAAGGATTATCGTCAAGAAACTTGCGATGCACCGTGATATTCATTAAGCCTTCAATAATATGAAGTTTGCCAGTACCTGCAGAGGAAAATAAAGCCCATTTTATTATACCGCCTTCGCCAAACTTGAAAGTTGGGATGGTATTCTTGGGATAATACGCAGAGTCGTTTTTCATCCACACACGACAAACACTATTCCAGCCAAATAACTTAACACGTTGCCTCCGATTGCCTGATTGGTGTAAAACTTCCCTTTGTACGCATAGTCACTAGAAGGATCTGAAAAAATTACAGAACCTAACCTCAGTGGTACACATACGTACCACTTCGGAGTCAACGTGTTAACACGTTAGTTGCGATTGTCCAGCTGGTGCAAATCTTTACTTTGTACACATAGGCACTAAAAGACTTGGAAAAAATTACAGAACCTAACCTAAGTGACCCACCGGTGGGTCGTATCGCACTCAACGTGTTAATCTCCGTCTCGTCAAACCATAGTACAATGTCACGAAAGTTTACTGGTTTCTACAAATGACCATTGACCAATGTCACACTTTTTTCCGGTGGATGAACTTCAGCATAGGTGTCTTTCTTAGTTTTTGAGGACGGAGCCTTTCGTCTCGAAATTAGTTTCTAACAGTGTTCTTGTAAACCTTTGTCCCAGGGTCATCAAAATCTTTCTGAAATGCATATCAGTCGGACGTCTGTTGCATCTGACCAAACATCAGATTTTTATTCACAATTTTTAAATATTTCTCTTCATTTTAGTCTTTTCATAAATTTTAAAAATATCAACTTTTGTTTTAAAGCTTTCTTTTATTCGTGCGTTGGATATTTTTTGATACGTTAATTGCACATTTTAAGTAATAAAATAAACATGAGTTTTCTGTAATACGATTTTAAATTTGAATTCATCGTACAAAAATACACAAGATATTTAAATTTTCTCCGTTTTGGAGTCGTATCACTAAAGAAACTAATACTTTTGACAATGTGTTTGATTTTTATTGCCCCCACTCTAAGAGTAATTTCTTACGTGTAATTACTTCTTGCTCGTACATTCAACTTCAAATAGTGGTGATGAACAAAGACATGCGCAACGTCGTTAGTTCGTTTACTAATCAGTGATTCAGACCGACAGTTTGCACGAGGCTTCTATGCTTCTTCAAAGTGTTAACTCAGAAGAGCCGCTGATCGCGCTGCGCTTCTATACATCTTTCTTGTGCATTTGGAGTTTTTATTTATTTTCTTTATAAGTTCAGTAATGAGGTAATTTACCAGACACAATTCGTAACATTGACAGTTACTCCTGCTTCAACGTTAGTTTCCCTTAGCAAAGACTGGAGTTTCGTACGAAATTTTCAGCATGAATTATCATAGTTTTAGATCCGAAGTTAAGTAAGAAGATAATTTTATACTGAAAGTGTCTCTATACAAACTTCTAAGTTATTGTGTCAGTGAAATAAGATTGAACTGACATGTTTCAACGCTGCTGATTTCATGCATATGAAATGATTAAACTGGACATAGGCATACGAGTTTCGGGAAAAGATAACTGATTTGAATCTGATACGAGAATTATTGCTGACATTCAACAGATAAAGTCTCCGAGGAAGATAGCGACTGCTGCATGCTTCAACTTGGATAACTATAAATAGACGTGATAAGCAGGTGCGATAATGACAGCGTTGGCTCAAGACTTCACCACTTCTGTGCTACGTTGCAATTACTGATCGTGTTGTGCAATTCCTGATGGCGTTATTACTAAGTTAGTAACACACTAGCTAGAATATTAATAAATACTTAAAATCATATGCTCAGAGTATGGATTTTACAGTTCATTCCGTACATAGAAAGTCTAACAATGTTACTAATATCACAACAAAATTATGGGCTTAATAGTATTAACTCACCTTACAGGAGCAGTTGTTATGATCTACAGCTGTCTAACAGATATATGATCTAACTGTCTAACAGATATATTGTGTCCCTCGCCTAGGACAACAAACTCATCGAACATGATTCATAATTCACTCGCAGGCTGACAACCAAAATTGCTAAACTGCTATGCTGGACGTACTGTTACGTTGAAGAAGGGAATATTAACATACTTTGAACTCGGATAGTCTGTCGTTCTACGCTGTTTGTTGACCTCCTATCCTGAGATTCGTTTTGAATTTGGCTCGTGCGGTGAAGGTGTAGTGTGGTACGATTGTGGAAGTGTGTTGGTGTATTGCAACAGACGTTAAGTACTCTCGATCGAGGAGTAGCTTACTTACCAAGTTTTTGAGAACTAAATTGTTCCAAACGGTAAAGTTCATTAGTTCTTAGGGAGATACATGGTCTCAACGTCTCCTGAGGCCATCGTACAGTAGCAATTCAAGAATTCACGTTTTGGTAGCAATACTGCATGATTAAATGCAGTCAACAATGGAACTTGTGGATCAACTGGAGTTACTTTTGAATGGTGACGCTCAGTGAATCAAAACTGTTTCCAATATTTTCAAACTATGAATACTCTACGTTTTATAAATATGCAAACAGCTGTCAAAACATATAATAAAAAAGTGTCTGTAACTATTCTTTATTTTAGTTGTTCGTTCAAGCTTTTTCTATGAGTTTTGTTCTAGTGAGGTTCATGAATAAAAAGGTTAATCGCTTGGAGAGTAGAAATTACTCGTTTTTTAGACTTATGGTAGGAACATGACAGTTTCACCCTGGCTGGATACGCTCTAGTTTGATACATAAATGACATGACTGAAATGTTTCTCGCTGGAGATGGACGCATCTACTCAACGTGACAGGCGGCAGAACTCATTTCCTTAACCTGAATCAACTGACCAGTTATTGTCTTTCCTTCCCCACGAGTATTCTTTTTCCCTGTATCTAACTTCTCCCCTCTATCTTTTCATATTTCTATGCAACCTAATTTCCTCTTTAACCTTTCCTTGAATTTTTTGCCCTCCCTGCTCTGATTGTCTCATGTGTCCAGCCAAAAACTGAATTCTTTTCTCTCATTTCGTTCCCCCGATTATTTCCACTCTTCGTCAACTCTTTTACCTTGTTCCCATATTCTCACTCCGAACCCGTACCCTATGCTTGAGCACTTAGCTTCCCCTTTGTCTCCTCTCTTTTCCCTTGTTCTCCCCTCCCTTCCAGACTGCGGCTGCCCCTCGGCCATGAAGGCCTGTTCTCATTAGCCTCAGCTGTGGCCGGCCTGACATTCCCTCTAATGGGCCTCTCCGAATAATTTGTCTTTCATTAATTTCCCCCAAAAATTAAGCTCATCGTAAAGAGTCTGCTTTGTGTGTAATCTAAAGAAAAAAAGTACGGAGAAGTCCAGAAAAAGACCTGCGTACTTCAAGAACAAAAGTTTTTACCGTCTCTCGTCGTCTACGGAAGTTTCGAAATAAAAATGAAAAACATGAAGAATAATAATGGTAAAATGTAATAGTGACTATTTCCAAAATAGTAGGAAATAACTAGAACTTTTCAGATATCAATATTTTTACTAGGTTTTTGCCAATGTTGATGTAAGATAGACGTATGATTTTCTCGTGTTCATTAACGTAGTTTTTAAATATTCGATTTTGCAGGAATTCATGCACAATATCTTTAAATGCCTTTCATGCTGCTTTCTTATGACCCTGAAGAACTTTCTCAAAGTTTTTATCTCAAAGAAGATAGCGAATCTGAGGGCCAATGAAGATGCCTTCTTTACCTTTAGCATCCCTGTGCTGTGGGAATTGTCTTCAGAGGAACTGAAAAGCTTCTCTGCCCAGGTTCATCCGATTTCAAAGTTTTTTATAAGTCCAAGTTTTATGTGTAGCGAGCGCAAAATGATTTCGTTTCTTTCTACCAGAGGATCACGCTGGACATTTTTCTCTCCGGGGTAGAGATTTTTCCCGGAGGCAAGACTTTTATCTTGGAGTAAGAGAAACTTTTCCGACTCGCTACTGACACAAGAAACAACAGTATTTAGTGTACCTCAACTGCATGCCTAACAGTATTGCAAAGGACAAGTGTTCACATGAAAGAAACATATGAAAACATGAAATGACTCCTGAAAGCAATTATGTACATAAACCATCAGTGACAGATCTCTGAAGACTTCTTTTGTAGGTTATCTACTAAATCAAGTTAGTATCTGAGATTTCAGTACCATAGAAAACAAATTTTTTAGCATGTGGCGTCTTCGCCTCTGTGGCACGATGCCTTATACTTTTAAAAGCAAAAATAAACCACTTGGTTTTGATAATTATAATTATTGAGACAATTACGTTCGTATTCCCTATTTCTAGGACAAGGCAATGTGTGAACAGACATAACAAATCTGCTCGATTGACAGGAATAAACGTTGCAGTTGTGTTGCAAATTATTTTTGATTCGTTGATGATCTTAATTGGCTTTCCACCAAGTCTTGATTTTTGAGGAATTAAGTGAATCAAAGTAGTCAGCCAGCACTTCGATGGCCCTTGGGTAAGCGAGCATCAGTGACCAGAAAATGTTAGTGTTTCCTCGTGAAGCTCTGATTTTATGAGATCAAAATGAGTCGTTCACATAGCGTTACATTGATTTGCATCAACGGATTTGATAAATATTTAATCATTACTTCATCTACTAAAGAGCTCAAGGTATAGTGTTTTAATATGCTATCAGTTCTTCGCTCATAGAAACAAAGTCCAAAAGTTAACTGCTACTGTGGTGGTGTTAGCCAGATTTAGGGTAAAAATATCCCAGTGCCTCTGAAGAAACAGGCCACATGTCAACGTCTGGACAGAAGCTGACGCCAGCAGTAAAAGCGTTGCTCGGCTGATCAACTTCCGCTTTCGCCAAAACTAATTCTTTCTGAGGCGCCTAGAGCTCATAAGGACGAGGGGAGATGTGGATGGTGAGTGGGAGTTCCATGGGAGGGATTGGCGGGAGGGAACAGGCACTGTCAGGGAATAAGGAGCTCAAGAGAGGAGTTGCAGAGGGGAAGGAGGCGGTGGTGAGAAAGGGAAAGTTTAGAGGGAGGACTGGAGTGACTCAAGTGTCTCTACAGCCATTAACAGTGTAGGAGTTGGTCCACCGAAATGAATTATAATGGCTGTTGATTAACGTTGTATTTCAATGTATCATTTCTCGAGCCGTAATTAGTCGAGCTTCATTTTCTCCATAAAATGTCCAGGTATTATCCTCCATGACCAAGGCCTAAATGTTTCGAGAAACTCACCTAAATAAAAGGATTGTAATGAAGCCTAAAGACAAAGAAAAAGTAAAATTTTAAAAATTGAATCAAATATTCATGCGTAGCTGCGATGAGTATCTCAATTTTTTTGAGCTTCTTTCTCTCTCTCTCTCTATCTTTCTCTCTCTCTGGTGTCTTTATTGGCATTCATGCTATATATAGATGAAATTTAAAAGGAGCGAATAAATGAGAGCAAGCTCTAGAAAAGAAGCATTGCGCTATCTTCTACCTTTAGGTAGCGTAAGGGTTCAGCAAGACACGGTGACAGTAGCGCGGAGAAAAGCTGACCAGGATATTCAGGAAGGATCACCACAGCTGGGCGCTGCTGGTTTCATTCGTACAGAACATTGCCACTTATCAGAGCTCATGTTATCGCACTCTTTGAACCTCCAGCGTATGTTAGTGTGGGAGCTTATTTAATCAGTTTTATGTAAATGACGAAAATTCATTTCCCTTAGTACTCATATACATACAAATGAATATTTAACTACAATACAGTATGTACGCTCTTCCAAACGTCATTAGGTACAGATTTTTTATTCATAACAGATCTATGTTCGAAGATATGAGTAAAGTTGTTGAGAAGAAGATTCGATTGCGCGTTGCAGGAAAAAAGGAAGAAAACAAATGTATTGTTTAGAAATTAATGATGAAGCAAATCCCTAATCGGTTTTTCAGTAACTTAGCTAAAAGCATAAAATTAATGAAGCAAATCAAGACAACTAGCAGTAAGTAAATATTTTTTTCATTTTATGATCATTCGAGCAGTGTTTCGCAAAACGAAAATAAATATGCTCATTTATCTAATTGAAGAAGTAAACATAAAATGTTAAAGCTTTTATTGTGGATAATGCAAGTTTTGTAGAATGAGGTAAAAACCACTCAACATGATAACATAGAAAAAAACAGCGTTAATGAACTCAGCTACTTCTACTGTTAATCAATAATTATAATTCAATTATAGTGATTCAATAACATTATTCAATAAATTATAATTGCATGTCCTTTCTGTCGGGTGCTATAAAGTTACATGCGAGTTAAAATTTCATCTAACTTGAATTGAAATTCACAAAAGAAAACGACCGAATACTGTCACTGTTAACAGTTGTTCTAAGTTTACAGTTATGTCTTTTATTTGTTTACTTTGCACGTGTATACTGACAAGAAATTTCATTTCTTCGCACGAGACTAATTACAGATTCAGCTTCCTCAAATAGAAACTGCTTTACATATCATGTGACAGTTTTTAAACCGAATTCAACAGTTCGAGCTACAGTGTTTTGAGAAAATAGGTAAAGTGGCTCTGTAGACAAGGGTTAAGTCAACAAATAGTCCACAAACACGTATGGAATCAGTTTTACGTACCCAAAAATGTAAAGGTGGAAATGTTTGTTATATTCAAAAAGTTAATTATGATATTTTGTTGAGCTCTTGCGCCCCTGAGCATCTTCAAATTCAATTTGGTGCACCAACGTGTAATTGCTCATCCATGATCTATTCAACAGCTTTTCTAATCTATTCAGAGGCAACTCGCACATGCTGCTGCAAATCCATCCAAACGTTGCGACACACGTCTGTCGATGCATCCATATGTAACTACAGAGCTGTACATTCATTCAGATTTAAGAAGACTGAAGAAAATCCAGCTACATTTTCACACCACGACTGCAGATTCATCCAATCATTGCAACAACGCACGGCTGCAGTCACACTCAGATGCAATAACTCACAGCTGCAGTTGTACTCGGATGCAATAATGCACAGCTGCAGATCAGCAGAACAATATCATTAGTCCTAAGTCGCTCACAAGCCCAAAGCTCCACCGTGAAATAGGCTGCCTCATATTGGGCATTCAGATTTATCACTCATTTCAATCGCTACATCTAACATTGATTGAATCCCATCAGTTCTATTAGATCCTAACAGCAATTATAGCTGGCAGCTTGACTTATTGTCTCTACGGAAGCGGAAACGCAGCCTCGACTTCTATTTCAGCTATTTTTGATATTGGACACGTGTTTTGCTATATATCATTTTATAAGGCTTTGGCACGTGTACAAGCGTGTTTATATTTCCTGTAGCATGTGCTACAATTGGTGCTGCCACTGGGGACATACATTTCGGCGAGCAATGCCAGGCCGGCAGTACGGCCTCGTAAAGGCTCGTGCTCCTGGACCTGAGCCAAGCGCACTTCTTTGATGTCAAGGCTGGTCTTGAAATACTGGGCCGTGTAAGCCGATGCATGTTCAGTGCTGGGAGTGTGACCGGGGCTTAGTATCTGTTCGGTGCTAGGACCGTGAGCCGATACATGTTTTTGTTTGGTGGTGGGAGTGTCACCGAGATTGAGCATCTTTCCAAAGCTGGGAATATAATCCGGGATGTGTATCTGTCAAATAGGGGGATTGTGAATCGAGAAGTGCGTCTTTTTGGTGCTAAGAGTGTAAACTAGGCTGTACATCTGTACAATACTGTTTCGGAGCATCTGTTCATCCGCAACAAGATTTTTCGGAGCCTAGTTGACAAAGTTGACAAAACTGTGCCACGTCACAAGATCTTTGAATTAATCAAGATCTCTTAACAGAAGATTATTCTAAACAATTACAGCTAAACCAACGTATTCTCTCCTCAATTCATCCACCAGGGCTTCGTGTTAGACTCACAAAGTTCTAAACACTCCAGTATAACTTGACTCGTCAAGAGTTAATATCTAAACTCAATATAACTCGTCTTACATCAGGTATCACGCATAAATACTACTGTCTTGAATGAATTTGCCTTCATGTGTTTCATACACGCGTGAATTTTGCCATCTTCCTCCAATAAAAATGTTAAATTCTTTGTACGTTTGAAAAACTAGTGATAAAACATAAAACAAACATGAGAACATTACCTACAACGTAGGTCCAAACGTCATCTTAATCAAATTAAGCTCCTTGCGTTTTAGAAGACGTGGTCAGGAGAGATGCCAAAGCGTCAGCTTTCCTCAGATAAAAAAACGAATTTCTCAGCATCCCTGGCATTTGAATGTAAAGATGACCTTCTTCTTAGAAAATTAATACATTTAGTTACCCAATATGTGTAGTACAGTTCAAGTGGCCTTGAGTTATGATACACGCTTTTTACCTAACAGCTTGAGTTAAAACACCGTCGTTTGATGCTAACCGAAGAATCAGCGTCTAATGTACGTAGGTGATGAACTTCAGTACAGGCCCAATAACTAGCGCCGTTGGCTGCTTCATCTACAATCCTGGCTAAAACTAAAAAACATAAATTATTGAACATCAGAGAACATATGAACTTTTATTTGCAGTTGTTGTGTAATGTCATTTATACACTTTTAGAAGTACATGTGTACATACATACTTTAAAGATTATGTATCTGCAGCTTTTCCAAGGTAACCGGCATTATGGTGTTGTACTATTATGTCTTAGTACTGTAAACAAACTAATCCACAGTTTCCAGGAGCCAAAGTTGAGACATTTTTTCCGAACCATTTCTGGAGGATAATATTTGTATGGACTTACATAAGCGTTTGGAGACAATGATTATGTGCACTTACTCTGATTTTGAAAACAATGGTTGCTCGGACTAACATAGTCGTCAGGAATTATTACCACACGCTAACACATTACTCAGGCAACAATAATAATACAGGCCTACACAGTTTCCAGGGAACAATGATAACACAGAACTTCCACACAAAGGCACCAGGTTTCAACTTTAAATTCCCGGCCAATTCAGCGCAGCGGCCTCAGTCTTAAATCTAGCGAGGCGACCACGACCACAGATAAGACTGTGGGACCTGCCACGGGGAAGAAGGGGCTTTAGGACTGGGAAAATGAAGACAGGGAAAATGAGAACTGGGAGGAAAGAGGATGATAAAGAATGCAATGAGCAAGGAGGAGCAGGACTGGGGGAGGTGATACATAAGGTAATAGAAAGAGGACGAATAGAGGATAGACGACAATTATCTTCCAGTGCTCTAAATTTTCCACTTAACAACCCTCTTGTGCTCCAAAATGTAAATTAAAATATTTAGCTATTATATAAATACTTGGTACTTCTTATTGTAAATAAACAATGATGATCGATGTTGTAAAGGCAGTTGAGTCGTTGATATATTATTTCGCCAGTCGCCATTTAAAATTCCACTAAGATTGTAAGTTCCATTGTCAAAGAAATGCAATTGAAAACATGCCACAACTGAAGTCAATGGAAATCAATGCGTTCGATTAAAATTGACGTAAATCCAAAGCACACTTCAACGTTCACTCACCAGCAGATACTTTCATTTTTGTTAGAATTACCTTCACTCACTTCCAAAAACTTCTCTAACTCGTATAAATTGAGCTTGAGTCTCTTTTCTTTTCGCCTTGTGGTACTTGAGCAACCAATAAAAACATTATTATGAACCTGACGAATCTGACCGTAAACTCACAAATACAGTGAATTTACTAAATGAATAGATGAATGCTCTCATTGAAACGCTTTACCACGCGTAATGAAATTACTTCCATTAATTCATGCATTCAGATGTAAAATGGTTATTTGAAGTTCCAAACAACTGGCCGCTTTCGATCGCTTTGCTTTCATGCAAAGAAGAGTACATGTTAGGATAAATTGCCGCCTACAGAACAGAATCTGTTACTGTTGGATTCGTATTGTCTACTTTCTTAAACTAATTAAATCATTATCAAATATTTTCTGCAACTCCATATCTTTATTCGCGTTATTTAAAAAGATGGTAGTTCAATTTCACCAAGATAGAAACATGTCTGACATTCATTTGGAATCCTTTGGATCAGATGATTGAGCTTCGTTCAATTTTTTCTTCCCACCACTAAAACAAAGTAGAGGGTCTCGGCTGCCTGCACGAAGAAAGACTGAAATAAAGCCAGCATGCTGGCGTCTTTCTTGCTTTTGCGTTTTCTGCACCAGCAGCAGAATTAGGAGACACTGAAGACGGCGTTTGCGCGCCTAATACAGACGTTATTCGCGTGACAACCGGGTGAAGAACAGGTTAAAAGTACATAAAACAATTACGAGTTAATGATTCACGAAGCAATGGCGCGAGCTAAAGCAAGGTCACTCGCGCTGACCTTGCTGACGGACCAATGGCGCTGACGCAAGCTCAACTGATTCCAGAGCGTCTGACGCTTCCGTCAGTCGCGCTCGTATTAGCAGTGCTGGTCCAGTCGCGGCTGGAAATTGAAATCAGTCTTGAGGCTGACGTCAGGGTAGTGGGACCCTCGACACCCAGCGCGCTCAGGGGGCAGAGAGGAACATTAGGCGATCATTTCCAACGCTGAACGAAGAGTACAAGCCAGTTTAGAGTTGTGGAAGTAAAGGATTTGTGTACATAGAATAGAGTATTGCATACAAAAGTGAAATATTTTTGTTGAAATGCGTCGAAATGTTGCCTTTGTCGTGGAAAGCCTTGAAAGAAAAAAAACGTTGTCGTTAAACGTCTCAGCGTCAAATTGAAAACTCGAAGTGTTATTATTTGCAGGAAATAATACTGGTTTAAAAGATTTAATTGAATGCGATATTAACTATTATCATTATTAATTATTATAACTTTCTCAATATATTAGTTAGCTCTTAGTTTCTTGGATGCGATGACGAGTTTAGTAAAGTTTACAGTTCTCTCATTAGCCTGTACAGCATAATTTTAACGAACGCTGTTTCAATCATGAGGATATTTTCAGAAATACAAAAGTGAATAAAAGTTCTGCAAATTTCCCCAATTTTGAGAGCCATAAACAACAAACAAGGTTGTTGAAACTTTCATGCAAATTAAATGTTTGAATTGGACTCGATGCTTGCATCTGTGAGCTTTGGAATGCAATTACTATTCTGTTCCTTGTTTTATCTACCGTAGATAATTTGAATTATTTATTCAAACTTCTGAATGTTTGAAATAAGATTGTATGCCATAGAATATGTAATCAATACAAGGTTAATCAATTCTTAGCAACAAACTACGGGGCTTGAATCGAAAGAATGAGGACTGAAAAATAAAGTAAACCAAAACTTGACAAAATATTGAGCTAGCTAACGTAAATAAATGGGAACCAAAACTCATAAGTCTAGGATTATGCGCTCGCTGTAATTATCTGGAGAATGAAAAACTATGAAATTACACTGGGACTTTGAGTAGAATTGTGGCTTTTTCATAGTGCAAGTTCATCCCAAAATATGGAAAATAAAAAAAATACTCATTGTAGACTTTTGTGTGTCTCACGCTGAAATTAACTGAACTGCTCGTAAGTAGATTTCTGTAGAGATTTTCTGATACTCTAAAAACTGCCAATTTCTCCCTGTCGCTAATCAGCCGAACAATTACTGCTGATGTGAATATTTTTTCTAGCAAGTGACGAGTTCACCATACAGGACAGGCGAAGAAAAACAGAGTTAATCGGTAAATAAGAAAGCCAGCGTGTAATAAACAAGTGCCCTAAGTTACAGGGATGAATGTCAATTGCTCGAGAAAGCAAAGCACAAAAACTGAAATTTTCCAGCAATTATGTATGAATAGACACCAGTTGTAGCAATGAATAACTAGTTTTTGTGAACTACATTTTCTTCACTTTTACGTGTCTTGATAACGATGAAACAAATCCAATAAAAAACTACCAAAATTATTACAAAATCCAAAATCACGCTCAGCATAATGAATATGCAAACACCATGTGCCTCACTTACGTTTGTAGTACGTGTTTAATTTAAATATTTGAACTGTAAGAGTTTTGCTGAGCTGCTGCCTGCATGAACATCGGCAATCTGAATGCTCACGAGGTCTTGGAGGCTCGAGAATTTACTGCATTAGATTCAAAAGAAACGATCTACCGGATGTAGTGAATGTGCTGGATATTCTAGATGTGCCCGTATGTACAGGATATACTGAATGTACTGGATGATTACCAGCTGTGACTAACTGGTCAAGTTAAGATTGCAGTGCTTTACTCGAGTGCGTGGACCAGAATTTTGAAGTTGCAGCTACGAGAGCTATTTTTTTTGAAGGACATAATTTTGAAATCGATCATAAATATGAATTCCTGCACCTAGTGATGAAGTGACTGTGATCGCAGAACCCTTGTCAAAGAGCATGTTTCTGTTCACTAAACAATTCACGTTCAACTAAACTATGTGCATTAGACAATAACGAATAAATGTTCTGAAGAAACTAAAAACTTGTTCTTGATTTGGCGTACAGAGAACAGTTTTTAAAAACACAGCACCGTGATTGTCAACACAAGGAAAAACAAGTATGGCTATTTTTTATTGCGACTTAACCGACAAGGGCTTGTAAATCACAGCGTTGCCTCGTAAATTCTTCAGGTGAAAGACTCTGTACCAACATGCCGTAAATGTTTGGAAAAGTACTTTTTGATGTTTTCACATTGTGTTCTTTCAAAATCAATCAACTCTGATAAAAAATATATCCAATCGTATGGTAAACTTGGTACTGCTTACTTTTCTATTTAAAACCCCTGCTAAAGCATGCTTGCTAGCAGGTCGTGTACTTTTGTGTCAAGTGTAATAAAACTTGATTTTATTTAAGTTTCGTATCAGTTTTAAATCTTGCATTAGCTTCAACGTTCACATCAGCTGCTCCAACTTTCGGTTCAATGTTGCCATTTCCATCAGCCTTAAATTTCGTACCATCTTTAACTTCCTCATCAGTTGCCGCAACTTGATATGACGGAAGACCATTCAGATCATCTTACTTTTTGCTGCATCCTGTATTTCCTGTATCTTTGGAATTCATCTAGTGTGCAGTTAACACTTCACTCCATACGCGGATAAAGTTAATAGCTCATTCTACAGATGGATGCATACAAGAGGAATCCCTGAAGATGTAAACCAGGAGAACGGAAGATGACATCATTAGTTTCTATTTTTTGAATATCTCAATAAATAGTACTAATTACTAATCTATTTGCTAACACGAAAAAAATAAAGCTGATTTAACGTTGGCATCCAAGGCACTCTGAGGATGACACACTGAACCTCTCTTAAATCAACTCAAACTCTCGAGTTCCAAGCAATAGCAGTTGCAGAATTTCGTCACGTACCAGCTGAAGGCTCAATCGAAACAGAATTAAGCTCAGAAAGATGCTTGGTCAGGACTCCCGAGCGTGCGCACCACCGCCCCTACGACAGATGAGCATCCTGTTAGCTGGGTTACAGGTGCAAGTGCTGCGGCCGTCATGTCAGAGGGCATGACAGTGCGAAGTAATGCACACACATAATAAATGAATTAATTACAGTTTAAAAAGCTCTATTTAAATATAAACAATTTTCAAGAAAGAGAGGGAATAACTGAGCGAATTGAAACCCAGCGTTCTTCTTCTTCTATGCCGTGTTTATTGAGGCTTCGAAAATTTGTCCATGTAGCCCCACGCCAGAAGGTAGGTTGAGCCGGTTGAGCATTTCAGGAAGTGTAGTTTCCGTGTTATTGACAGAGATTTGTTCCATAAATCTGGCAAAAATGTAGAAGGGGTTTTATTTTCTCTCAGTAATGATTATTTTTTGTATCAATACATCAAATGAGGATAGGGCAAATTTACAAGACACTACTTTTTATGGAGTGCAAATAAAAATTGTCAGAAACTCTGTCAAAAGAAGTTAAGCGGACTGAGCTCAGCTGTACTTCAACACCAGAATTCTGCAAGAACAAAAGACCTCAGAACAGGAAAAAAACTCAAAACTTCTTTTATGTTAATATTTAAGTTTCGTCAAAGTTTTCAAGAAATAAATTAAGGCACGGTAAAGCCCAGGACAGATTTCTCCGGGTCAAACTCCTTCAGACGCCACTCTTTTGAAGGAGGTTCTTTCACGACAGACTTCTTCTGTGCAGACTCACTGAGGACAGACTCATTTATTCAGTAAACTTACAGACCACTCGAGTGCCTGCCTGTGACGGGCTCAGATGGACGAGCTCCTCGGCGACCGCACTGCCTAAACAAACTCCAGCGAAGCTCCGGGCAAACTTCAGAGCTCTCAGCAAACGCGTCTTGACGTAAGAAATGAGATGCTGTGGCAGTTTTCTTAACTGAGACAGACTTCAAGTTTCCAATCTCCTCGCTGCCTCCATATATTGACTGATCACTGTCTTCGTTGGCCCAACAAAAACGGCAGCTTACAATGAAATAAAGTGATTTTCTTCACTGACGCCATACGCAAAGTTTTTCATACAGAAGTGATATCTCGGATGCTTCTATGAGGCATGTAGAAGCTGCTAGCAGATCTTTAAAAATGGAATTGAAACTCAAGAAAGCAAAGCTACGAATATAAATTTATTCTTATGCTGATAAGCCGTTTGATGCTAACATAAGTTCAGATAATGATTTTGAGGGTAGGTGCTGTTAGACTCGTATTTATTACGAGGACCATTGCTGCTCTTTATACTAAAAGTTTAGTTTTGATGCACCGCAGAAGCTCTTATTGTCACATGGAAAGCAAGAATTAAAGTTACGGTTCACTGCTCCGCTACCGTAAATTTGTTCATTTTATGGTGTCAAACTTTTAATCAACTCGCTTAGATCAAGGCATTTCTCGAGCATTTGTTATACGAAACATTTAGCAAGTTCTAAATGAATAATAAATTCATATTCACTAGGAAAGTGTAAAAAGTGTAGGTTTGAACTAATTTGATATGATCGATCTTACGTGAGAACCACAGAATCCTGAACATATTGTTTAGTTAAACAAATAAGACAAAAATTAGTTATTCCCAGTGTATATGTGAAAAATATACATCAGTTTAGAGTTTCATCATTTAGAAAATAAAGTATAAACATGTGAGGAAAATAATTGTTTTTCGAGTTACAATGATTCGCAACATTGAACTATAAATTTACCCTCTGTTCAATAAACCAACTCAGACGGGAAGTTGTGAAGTGAACAATGCCTCGAGTTGATGCATTTTAATTTTGCCTCTGACAGGAGTGACGGGTGAAGACTGATGCATCCTGATTAGAAACTGCTTTCTGTTCTTTCGGCTTGGTCATTGGTATTCATTACTTATGCAATATTCCCGCTGCTTACATTCCCGACAGCGAGTCTGAGGCTGCCTGTAATGAATGTCTTGAGTTTGAGACTGCTTGTAATGGATATCGTGAGTTTGAGGCTGCCAGTAATGGATGTTGTCGTTAAATGGAAATCAGAAATTGAAAATCCATAAAACGAGGGAATTAGAAGTAGAGTTTTCTCTTAAAATTACGGAAATTTAGCGACTACAAAAGTGCAGCAGACACCACACACCGAATAATTCTTATTTATTTCGCCGAATCTTATTTTGTCAACCAGCAAATATTATAGATGACGAGACTCAATGTACAATTTAACCAAAATATTCCCTTATTATGAGTGGTTGATCACAGGTTAGGTTTGTCCTGAGCACAATTTACGGTATGTTACTACACGCTGTCTACTTACTTTCTCCAATTATATCACACATCAGAGTTGGCAGATCCTTCAAACCAAGCCACACTGAGCATCCTCACATCCTCCATTCCTACCCAGGACATAACTTCTTCGTCATTAGTCTTATTGCATTCGATTACAGTGTGGGGATTTGTTAGAGCTCAGCACTTGTTGGTTGGTTTGTTTGGTGGCTGGTGCGAAACAAACCATTTTTCTTCTGATAAGATTACACGCTGGAACCAGTCCTCCTTGAAAACGAGCCAAAAATGCAGGCCGCCAGTCTGGATTGTTTGTCGGAATGAGAATTTGCGGCAAATGCAGCTTGTAGATCTTCCACTCGAGATGTTTTCTCAGAATTAGCAAGATGTTTTCATAGCTTAAGCCCAACATGTTCCCAGCATGCATAATGTGTGATTTTGGATTTGGCTCAAAAAATTTCTTTACCGTTTTTTAGTTTTGGTACACCATAAGTTTTTCGTCAGCTGAGATAAAACTGAAGCTATTTGGTTGAATCTATTCACAATTCTATCAACTGCTACAATATCTGGGACCTGACGGGGATAGCTTGGAAATAAATTTATTTTGCATGACCTTTGAAATTGCTTGATGCTCCGGAGCTGCCCGAATGTAATGATAAGCGATGACTGTTGCTCAGTAAATGGAGAATTTTCTTTGAAATGACGACTTAGGCTGCATACCAGGGATATTTTTTGAGAATGCCACTTTCGAACTAAAGAAATATGAAAATTGATGCCTTTTTATATAAATGTCCAATCTTTGCCTTTGCATAGATATCCTTGATTTAATAAAACATAGCAAATAAATATTTTTTATATATTAGTCTTTTAATGTCTCTATCTGTAGACACTAAAGTTCCATTGATGTTGCACGCCTGGAAAGTATTATAATATCATGCACTGTCGGCTAAAACACATTTCCCATACCGCTATATTTTATCTAAAAATTATTTGTTCACTACATAGTTGGTTATTGTTGATAGTGTCGTGCCCACTATTGCGTACGGCAGATGTGGTAGTGATGTATTTATGTAATAGTGTTAGGTGTGTAATGATTTTTGATTAACCTTGGCACAATATGTTTAGCACTGTGATGAACTTTTGACCTATAGTATACTGTGTTTTATGCGTTTGCATACGTGTATATTGAGCATACTGTACTGTAAGCTGTTGCATGTGTTGTATGTTAAGTAATGTTTGTAATGTGTGAACTTGGGTCAAATTGTTACAAATATACCACAAAGAACGGGATCAATACTTACAAAATCTTTCTGTATAGTTATATATAAACACAACGAAGCAGGGTCGTTACGGATGAGTTTCATAGGTGATTAAATAATAATAATAGTCATAGTGAGATTTTAATTCTAAAATTATATCAATTCTTTAGTGAAACAGATAAAAAATAACATCGGTGGTATACTTCAGCCTTCAATTCTATAACTTGTGCAGCTTTGACATTGCTAAGAGACTGAAAGCCAGAAAGGAGATAAACCCGTGAGCTCAGCTCGTAGCCAGCCGCAGTAATTACTCAAGCGCAAAATGTGGTCCAAGTCCAGAAAGATTCTCACGTCATTTTCAATTATTTTAGCAATGGCTCTGAAAATCTGCGTTTCTGGCCAAAACATCACTTATGAAGGCTCGTTACGAAGGCCAACTGTAACATCAACAGACCAACCCAACGTTTACCAATTGATAGATCTTAATACATTTTCCCCAAGACAATTGGAGGTGACTTTTCCTGATACTCAGGAAGTTGAAGCAGGTGATAAAGATTTGAAGAACGAATCCAGAACTCACCTACTTTTTACTGTCGCGGGTCTGCACAACCGTAGTCTACCGCAACATACAGACTACGACAGCAACAATATCCTACACAACTCAAGAGTACCGCTGCTGCAAGCAGGCTCTAATACGAGCAGTGACCTGTACAACTCCAGTTCACTACAGGAGGATGGCAGCCGTTATGAGGGCAGTGAATTACAAAATCCGGACTCTCGGCCAAACCTCATCCACAGCTCTGATCTCGGTAAGTTTCGTTTTGGAAATGGACATTTTATCAAAATCCGACGAATTTCTTTTAATATGCAGCCCGAAAAATAAAACGCACTTTAGGTTTCAAAAATTTTCTTCATATATGAAATTTTCTAGTGTTTGAAAAAATAGCACGAAAACTTAAAGAATATTATATATTTTTCCATCTCACCATTCTTGAAAAACATTATGCATTAATATCGGCAGTGTTGTATCTTAACCATTTCACCGCATGATTTACCAAATCAGTACTTTGTCGCTTGCGATGATTTTTCCTGTTTGCGACTTAAGAGACTAGGTTGATTATTCATCATCAAAAAGTTAATTTGGCGCCTCTACGAGCCTCGACCTCGAGTTGCACGACAGAAGGAGAGAAATAGTTGCTGATTGTAGCATTAAAATTTGAAAATCTGCTGATGTTTGCAACAATTACATCACATTAATCTTCAGCACTCGACCATAAAGTAATTATATATGAGCTAAAGTTGCTGCAATGAAGAGCCAGTTCTCTCTCGCAGTAAAATTCCAACTCAGAATTTCAACTAGAAGATAATTTCTACTTAGCTGCAGCTCATGCTAGGTGAATCTGACGTCACCTATTTCATGGTGTTCGTTGCCTCGTCTTCTAGAACTTATGAAGAAAAACCAGCATCGATGAGCCCACAAAGTTTTCTTTGCATGCATTTGAGCAGTTGAAAACTTGCTCAAACAGCTACATGGAGCGCTATGCATCTCGTTCGCGTAATTTTTCGGCAGCTGTAACTAACTTCTATGAGAATTATGAAAAATTAACATTTGTGATGCCTGTGCTTGTGAATTTTCATGGGAAGTTTTGATTGCTAAAACTTGGCTCGTAAACTCCTCCCTTATTTTTATAAATAGAAGTGATTACATTGATATTTTCATCTGTTTATTCCTGTAGCACATCATCGCCCCTTTCTCTATTTCCATGACATAATTAGAATTCAAGAAAGTCAAGCAAAACGTACCTCACCTGCTCAGCTTGCTCTATGTAATCAAACGATTGAAGTAATAGTGTCAGGTCTGGTAGATTAAGAAGTACGTTAAAATAAGCAGAACAGCTGTGTCCTGACTCAGCCGAGCACTGATAACCTGACATGCAGGTGTCTGATCGTACTGCCCAGTTCCATTGTTACATCATTCATTGCCAACGCATATTGCCTCATTACCCCTGCAATGATGCAATATGCCTCATCCCCTTTTAATGCAAAGCACAATAAACGTTCAATTTTGCGGAACTTGGATAAGATAAGAACATGTTGCAGATTTTTTGGCCCTTCTAAAATCTTCATAAAGAAAGAGCAAGGATTTTAAACTGAAATTAAAGTTTTTTTGATAGTATAAAATAAGTTCTATACGAGATTTTTATTCCATAATATGACAGAAAGAACTAATTTCATTCAGTATGCAGATCTGTAGGGTAGAGTAGAATCATAATTACTAGTAAATATTCCGGTATACGAGTATGCTGACGATAAGAGAATGAAGAGAAATCTTAAAAATATTTCATTTTAACTTTTTTGACTTATTTCATCGTAACCAAAAAATCAGTTAGAGAGAACAGGAAAAATCCCCGTTTTCAAGACTAATCCCTAAAAATGAAACTAGGCAAAAATATTTATAAAAAAGTAGACGGGCAAAAATTCCCCGGAGGACAATTTTAAGAGGGAACGTGCTCTGCATAGCATTTAAAGAAGCCTTCAGCTCGTAAATTTGCACCGCTCCGAAGCTATAAACATAAAAATGAGCAGAACACAAACTGAATTGATTCGTTTTTTCTTCATTTTAATTTGCTATTTGCTTTTAATACACGTAGTGCTTTTTTGAGCATAATTTATTGACTAAACCCATAGAAAGAACCAATTATTGACTGATGGATTGTTTCTTGCAAGGCAGTTTAGGCTCAGAATGTTCAGATCAATTTTTTTCACGATTTCTCTTCTTCACTTCCTTGTATAAAAATAGCTCAATTCAGTGCTCAAAATGAATGCTTTTACGTTTGAGATACAAATGCTTTACAATTCTACTGGTTTATTGTCTTTTCTAAATGTTGCTTTTGAAGATGTTTTCAAATTTGACAACTAGCTCATTCAACTTTTTTTCTCAAAGTTTGCTGCAGCTGCCGTATCGCTCAAGGCAGTTTTTGCTTCAGCTCATTAACTCTTCGGTCCACTTCAATCAACTCAAGACTCCTCTCAATCAACTCAAGTCTCCTCTCTAAAAACTTGAACAAAGTGCACAGAAAGTCCACCATTACACACTCATGTCTTAAACACATAACAATTCAATATTGCCTTTAGACTTCTCATCAGGTTTTATAGAGAAGCTCGAGCAAATTTTTTTGCATATTTTTATTGGGTAACTATGTTCAAATGAAAAACTAATGCTAAATAAACCTAAGAAATTGGAGCATAAAAGCTGTGCACACACAACATTGTATATTTATATCACTTATTTCGAACTACTGTGCGATTTGTGAAAATATTTAAAATACTGAACTGTGTTATAAGAAATCGAGCTCTTCAACCGAGCTTTCACTGCAGTAATGAATCTGTTGCTACAAAAAATTAATATTTATATTGATCTGTCGATGAAATTCGGCCGCTTTCACGGCTATTGCATTCAAGACCGAATGATTACCCGTAATTTGCAATCAGCTAGATTTACAATGAATTTAGGCATATTAAGCACCCATAAACTTGCTTTAACGCGATCGAATGTTTTCGTAATGGAGTCTGTTGCCTCCAAAAGATGAAGGTATTTAGTGTGCATGCAGGGGACGGCGCGTGCAGTGCTGCAGCTGCCATATTTCAAGATAATACTTACTGTACTTAAAAAATACTCTGGTACAGTAGCGAAATATGTTAATTCGATAACAGTTGCCGTCATAAGCGAATTGTAAAACAAAAATGTTTGAATTTCACTTGTCCTATCGCAAAAGAGAAATTAATGTCTTCAATTACTGGCAATAGCAGAGTTTCTTATTTAAATAATAAAAAGCAAATGACATTAGTGATTTATATGTCAGAAATATCTATTCTTAGCAAGGATGGACACTTAATTGAGCACAAGAATGTACTTACAACGATCAATGGCGCTAACTTTTGTTCGTGCATCATTTGTGAATTTTGACCTAAAGTTATCGAGATCAATTAAGATTATATGCTTTTATTTATTGAACAAACACAATTTTCATCAGAGTAATATTTGTTATAGTACTGACGACAATATTTTCAGTAAATTTCGCGTAATATCGAATAACTGAACATAAAAGGTGACTTATCTTCTCTAGCGTTACCTGTATTCCACAGGATGTATTTCTTGTCATGATGAGCAACAAAGTAACGAACCACGGGGGCGTCGCAGAGCTCCTGCGATCTCAACCCACACTCCACGCAGCCCCTCTTCAACCGCGCTACCCGTAATTGGTGGGAGCCCCGGTCTCCAGAATGTAATGAATTCTCGTCTTCGAAACTATCAGGTAAAACACAAACTGACTGGGATATTACCTTGGTGTGGAGTGTAAAATAGGGACTTTCATCCTGAAAGGATAACTTTAAGTTGAATCATTTCACACAATTAAAAAGCGAGAAAATTTAAGAGTGTTGAACCTCTTCCTAAGGATAACTTTCGAAATGTTATCTCCATCGTCATCTCTGTAAAATTACACTTTACAGGAGAAATTATATATGAAAATTATTCACGAATAACAACATGAGCTCAGTTTAGAACTACTTTCACTACTGTGAAATTCCCATAAAATGACTTAAGGATATTATGGCCATAACCAATAATTCTGACAATCAGTTAATATGACCAATTCAAACAGACCTAAATCAAAACGTGCCTTTCTATTCCCTTGTATGCCTGTTTTGAAAAGGGTTTCAGACAATTTACCTATTACCACAAGGAAAAACTATTTTGAACACTCAGTTTTAACTTCTATAACCTAAATTCGTTGTTAACAAAACTCACAAATACATGTGTTTCAATAAATTTAAATTTATTTAAGAAAATGTTGCAAGATTTCGATGAGAAAATGTCTTTTTTAATTTCGTCCCCTGTGGTGTATATCGTTAGCTCATTTCTTTCTGTTGATAATTTTTTTTCGTAGCATTCATCCCTTACAAAATGCTAAGAATTACAAAATATGGAAGCTAACGACTATGCAAACATGTTTTACGCCGAGCAAGTACCTGTAACGAATGAAAAAGCAAACAATGCCACAAAGTTAAAGACGTTGCTTTATACAGATAGTGTGAAACCTTGTAAGTTTTGTCCTTAACACGTTTGTTGCGATTGCCTAGTCGGTGCAACTCTTTACTTTGTATACATAATCACTAAAAGACTTGGAAAAAATTACAGAACCTAACCTAAGTGACCCACCGGTGGGTCGCATCGCAACAAACGTGTTAACAGTTGAAATCCTAATTCTGTGTGGTAACTGCAAGGTACATTACTTTTATATGAATAAAAAAGTTTTTGAAGTGCATCAGTGTATAGTGTGTTCAAAATTCGTAGTTTCGATGCATCGTGTGTTTCTCAAGAGAGTACCGAAGCTTAAAAATATCTGAGCTGACAACATCCTATCAATTTCTTTCCACTAATCGATCCACTGTGACGTAGTGGGATTTTAAGACCTTAACCCTTTCGATACCGTAAATCAGGTTTAAGTTATTTTTGTCATTTTTCCACACGAATTGCTTCATTATAAGCTATATAAGCTTAGTAGTGGATCAAAATAAATAAGTTTTCATAATTGTGAAAAATTTTGCATAATTGTGAATTGTTTCGGCTGTGCCCTCGTTTAGTTTCTACGGCTGCAAAATTGGAGCGGTACTTATATGTACCATCAGTATCGAAAGGGCTAATATATATTAGTGATGAGTAATACCTTAGGAAAATGAAATTTATTTTCATTCAAAAAACAAAGTTGACTGTAAATGAGTAAGAGGGTTTGAATATGCATCATCTTGTTGACGAATAATTAATTTATGTATTGCCATAGTATGCTAATTTACTTGGAACGATTTTTATAATTTCATTTTTTTATTTTTAAGAATGTTATGGGCAATGAAGATAATTGAAGAGATGTATCATTTTATTTTCGCTGCAGGATACATGATCCAATTGATCAAAAGAGACTAAATAAAATGATTCATTACTCCACTGCAGTTCTTCACTCTATCATCAAATTATCATATTAGTATTACTATACATAATCCTCACATCTATTTTAACAATGGGCTTTATTTTTAGCATTCTATTGCTTCGAATTCATCAGTGTGCGTGAAGATAAAAAGATATCGCAGCATGGGAAATGTACGAAGGTCTATATTAATTGTCTAAAATGTTTGTACAATATCAGCTTGAATTTATGTATGAAGTACTAAATTAACCAATTCTGTTAGAGGGGCACGTCAGTATGTGCGCAAACGAGCCAAGTGGAAGACCTGTTCTATAACTTGTGCAGTGACCCGCTAAATACAAGGAGAATTTAGCACCCGTACTCATACTTGAGATTTGTCATATTCATTCGTAAGTTCATAACCAGAGTTAACCAATTCGAAGAGAAAATCAATGCAAAATTGTTATGATAAAAGTTAAAAGTATGTAACTAGGTAGGCGAATTCCCGACACTTTCAAGGGTTCGAAAAAAATTCAACTTCATTTTGCGAAGAAACTAAAATAATTCATTTAGGCGTCTCGAGTCTAAACTCGTCCGCAAAAAAATATTTAAACTTCCAAGTACAAATGCTTTATACGTTGAAATGAATAATGAAAATATAATTAGAGCTTTCTATCAGATCAATATACATTTTTCAATCATGAAAATAGCGTAAAAATGTACAGTTTTCTATACCCCACTTAAAATTCCAACATTTACTCATACTTTTTCATAAAACGATCTAAGTAGTTTCAACATTTCCTTGACTAAGGATTGTCATATGACAGCAGCCAAACAAACCAATTGAGTACAAACCCCACGTCACTGGTGTGCTGCTCCAAGTTGTTATCATTGACTCATTCATTCACTTCCTCATTTACTTTTGTAAAAGGTTAATAATTGTAATCTGAAATAAAAATTAGTTTCTTATCTCTTTATTATTTACAGACTCGGTCTTCGTTTAAAATGAAGAAAAGAAGCAACATCGTTACCGGTACATTCAGTCTGTCGTCACATAGTTCCTCAACGAAGCATTCCCTTCCTTCACCGCACGGTGATAAATTTAAGGAGAATTTTCTCTCCTCCGTGTCACATGTCGAGTCCTCGCATGAGAACTCAACAGCCTTTGTCTCTCCTCAGTCGTACGATGAACATTCCCTTAAAACTGAGGAGCCACCTAGATCTCTTCAGTCACACTCTGGTTTCTTACTAGGAACAACACTCAAACTTCCATCCTACCGTTTGCCCGCCAAACGCTCAACTCGAGATATATATGCCGAACTAACGACACCTAATGTTTATGACCAGGCCGCACAAACAAGTTCAGAAATTGGCGTGTCATCACTTTTATCTCGGACAGGGAGCACACTTAGTCGAAGCAAGGTGAGTGGTGCACACCCAGCATCAGCAGTACTGCAACTTCATCAACATACTAACAAGCTCATCGGATACTCCGAAGATCCTTTCCTGGTGTCGAGCGCTTTGATAGGGAATGCTATGAGAGTCCCAGTCGTAAATGAATACAGTGCGTTGAGTCACATTCATCAGCCGCAAGAGCTTTTGAGGCGTAAGACGCAGCGTGATGCCTCAGGCACGCAAGCACATGAAAGTAAAAATTTGCAAATCGCTCATCAATTAAAGTTCCTTCACCTAACTCCGTTTAGTAGGAAAGATGAACTTTCAGGTAACCAAACGAAAAAAGGAACAATTTCATTAAAAATCAAAGACAAAGTGGAGCAAGTAATCTCCAATCACGGATATGAAATGAGTGGAGGTGTAGTTTCTCCTATCTCGCACAACAATGGTGGTGTCGAATCTAAGGCAAAACAAATATCAACTCAAGACAGTTTGAACCTGACTGACGAAGAAATTACGCTTCCTAATAAAACAGGAATTAGTGAAGCCAAGATAGGTGGAGCATCCTATTTATCTAAACACAACAATTTTTCTCACATGAATATGAATTACTCCCTTCATGATCAAGATCATGACACGCAAAGAGAGTTTGTTCGTCATTTGGGTATGACTTATATCCGTAAAAATTTTCTTATAATGCCTATTTATAGATCAATTGACTATGGCGGAGATAAGTTCTCAGATGAAAAGCACTCAAATTTATCCTCCATCGATGCCGCTGGTCTATCAAATTACACTTCGTCGACCACGGAAGCATCGCTACTCAATGCAAGACTCCCAATTTATCAGGAAATTGCGAACTCACTACACATCGACTCAAGTATTGACGACACTGTCAATGTAGATGAAGTTATTCCAGCAGCATTAGAAGACGACAACGAAAAATTTCTCCCTGACACGAACTCGTCGGCTGTAAACATGCTTGAATCCTCTCTGATGGAGACAAAGCAAGCCCTAGAGAGGCCTGAAGACTCTGGCTCGGATGGATTGTTAACTAAGACTTTTGGGTCTGAGAATGTAGACCAGAATGGCATGGATTTCACAGGACACCAACTGCGACACCACAGTTTCGTTCTCAAACAGAAAGGTAAGACGCGAAAGTGCAGGCATTCACATTACAAATAAGTCCCCTATTACGTCAACCGGCATAACGCATCAGAGAAAGCGGCAGGAATTTTCCTGTGATTCACTATTCAGGCATTGAAATACTTCCCCAGTACTAGGGAAGCTCTATCGCTTAACAGATGTTTCGTGAATATTTCCTTCCGCCGTCTTATCCGTGCAAGAGACATTACTGCAGGGTTGGAAGTGAGGTTTAGGTACCTGTTTCTCACACAGTTTTCCTTTTAACACGTTGGCTGCCACGTCTACAATAATTGTTGACGGGGCAGTTTTTAATGAGGCCACATCAACAATGTCTGTTGACCGCTAATTGTTTATTTCCAATGCCGGTAAAAATCCTTGTATACACTCAATGGAAGGACTACTATAAACAGGACGTGCACAGTCATATAGCTGACTACGTTAGCGGAGGCCAGTTCACTCAACTCAGTGAGCTCAGTTAGTCATCAACTGTCACAGTGCTAGCTTTGTCGTAGTCGGATTGAATCGAACATTGTTGTTTATTTCGAGGCACATGACTGCATTTCTAAGTGGATACCGTTTGTTTACAAAGTTTATTGCTAATTATATGTATTAAAAATGCCCAAGTGTAGGACTGTGAACTGTCGGGGTAATTACAATAAGAAGAACAGGCGCTGCGTGTTTTGCGACCTGAAATCCCTCCCAGTATCTTCAATGTGCTTGCTTCATGTCTGCCATCTCCAAAACCTCCACCTCACCCGGCGAAAGTTGAAGACTAACAACTGAGGTATTTTCTTCAGAAGGATAAGATCACTTCATTTGATGATTTCAAACCTGAACGTAACCTGCAGAAGCAGTATAAGAACTTGATTATTTCAAGATAGAAAGAAAGGCTTGTATGTTTGTTCATGACCGACTACTTCAGTGAGTGCAATCTGTCTGTGATTGTCGAAAACAAGCCCACTTTGTGTTCCCCACTGACGTTCAGTGCGTTCAAGAACGGCGTTAGTACCACTGTTTAAGACACTTCATCCTAACAATGGTTTGAAATCGTATACGCAGTCCGACGAAACTGTGCGCTTGGCAATGAACTATGTATGACATCCAGTTTGACAAAACGATCCAAAATGTTGTCACCCTTCAAGCTCACACGTCAGCCTATGTCGACGCCGAGAAGGAGAAGAAGTTGGTATTTTTGACACGTCAGTTGGAATTTTTATCACAGAAGCAGTTTTCCATGAATGATTATTATTTTGCTCTTCAATCATACCCAAAGTGTAATTATGAACAGCTCAGAGACTTCTTGGTGCTGCCATGCAAACGCAAGCTGCAGTACATCACTTCATCTATTGACAAGGACCAGGTGCTGAGGGAAACATTTGACAAAATCCAGACACTGCAACTGAAGAATGTGTTTCTCTTAGTAGATGAAGTACAGATTCATCCAACTGTTTCATTTTCTGATGGGTTGCTCAGTGGCTTGGCCGAGAACAACCGAGACTGCAAGGCCACTTCTATTCTGTGTGTTATGATGAAGTCGCTGCACAAAGGGCCTAGTCTGATGATTTCTGACACCCGTCCACAAGCTGACAGTAGCATACCAGCTTGAGCGTGTGAAGGAGGCTATAGCTGCTGTTGAGAGGGCAAGTGGACGTGTCATCGAATCTATTACAGACAACCACAAGGTGAACAGTAGTACATCTGCTAAACAACTGGAGCTACATCTGCTAAACAACTGCATCCGCAACAACTGGATCAGTGAGAAGGGCCAGAAGATCAGTCTTGACAATGAAACACGGCATCATTTGCAGACGTCAAGGAACTGTACGAGTCAAAGAAAGGCAGTATTCTGACGACTACTACACACACTCAATTTGCTGTCAACCCCTCAGAGAAAGACTAGCAGAAGAATGCAGTCCTTCTTCAGACCTCTGTCAAGAAAGCCCGGTTGGCTGACTAATCGCTGCAGTTTGATAGGTTTTTGCTTCTATGTCTATTTGTTTATTTACGTGAATGTTTGTATGTTTGTTTGCATTGGAAAAGTTTTAACTATAATTCATTTTGTAAAGTCTAAAACTGCAGCAACTCGGCTTTCTATAAAGTGGCCACTAAGCTCATACAATAATACATGTTAAGTCTGGCTAAAATTGATATTTCAAAGCATTACAATGCTTTAAACGATTTAAAATTCACTGTAAAACCTTATTATCCCTTCTATTGCTTTGAAAAAGTAAGTTTTGATCAATTTGTCCAATAGAAAATATTATGTTACTAAGAATGCAATGGCCTCCACCTGCGTAGTCAGCTGTATGGCGGTGCACGTCCTGTTTATAGTAGTCCTTGGCTCAATGTTATTTCTATGGCGCTAAATACTAGTTGCACCTGGTGAAAGTTTTTCTGAGCGTGGCGTCTGATATAGATGTGGAAAAAGATACAATAAAGAAACGTTTATTTTATTTGTGTCTTTGGTATTAATAAAATAAATCTTTCCTAAGGGAAGGTTAGGTAGGGTAACCTAAATTTTTTGGTGGTCCCATTGACAAATTTCTAGAAAACCTGCTTGGCAGGCAACGTGTTAAATAGCTTAATAAGAACTACATATCAATCTGTTGAGCTTGATGGCGTTCAATAACTCATAAAAACTTTATAATCCCGTGACATATTCAAACATTTCTGACCCAGTATTAAATCTCATTTCTATCACAACCCTTGTTTGGGGCTCATCGCAAGTGAGTAAGACTCCTTTAACACATTTCCAGCGAAGGGGTCCACCAGCGGGCCCGGCACCGGTTAAGTTAGGTCTGGTTAGGTTAGGAAAGGTTAGATGCAAATTTTACAGAACCTTCTTGTGACTTTGTGTACCAAATAATGATTTGCACCTGTTAGGGAATCGTAGAAAACTTGTTCATCGATATTCCATGCACGGGCAGTGGAGCTGATGTCTTCTCTAATGGATGACAGCGTGGACCCTTGTCACGATTTCTACCAGTACGCATGCGGGGGCTGGAGCAGACGCTTTACTCAGCGACCTGACCAGGTGAGACTTGTCCAAATAATGCAGAATGTGGCATTGTAATTTCCTTTTTCACAGCGCTTTGCTTTGAAAAAAAAGGAAATTTTGTTGCCGCACCCTGAATGTTTCGTGGGGCTCATCCCAAGTAGTAGACCAGGCTAAACGCAACCCAAATTGTACATACATTAAGTGAAGCTGACCTTAAGTAGTGTACGTAGGTAAGTCTTATCAAAAATAGTTGATACACCATGTATTAAGAGACGCTCGTCTCAAATCAAATGTCAGGTTAATTTCCTTAAATTTTCAGTTCATGTGTGGCCGAGATAAATAGTATATAAGATGAGGTTAATTCATGATATTATTTATGATCAAAAAATATTGTTTTTGATGGCTGTGAGACAACTCCAAATAAAATAATTTATATGCTATCACTGAAATCTAGCAAATAATTGTATTCAGACCGCGAGTTTATTTATAGCTTAACAATTCCAATGATTATCTTCACTTACTGTACATGTTTATATAAATCTTCCCGAGCTAAAGCTAGACAACAAAGAGTTTAGGTTACTTTTTTCGAATTAATTGAAACGTGGGAAGAATGCTTCTACAACTGCAAGACGTATCAAACACTAGCGTGGTATAGACTTTACTTCAGGAATTTCGGCGAGGGGATGAGTCTTAAATGACCTCTACCATACAGGCAGGAAGTAAGTTTTTGACGACAATCCAAAGAGAAAATAAGTTGAGAAAGATGCTGATAGTCAGAAACTCTCATGTAGGAACAAGCAAATGATAAATTTCTGTTCTCGTGTTTGCAATTGGTAGTATAGGTAGATGAGTTCCAACTGAATTTAAAAGCAATAGGAATAGGAACCTCGAATGATTTAAACTCCGGACATCCCTCACCTTCCAAGTGATCGCTGTAACTATGAACACTTAGCACAAGTGCATGAACTGGGGTAGGTGTGTAGAGCTGCTCATGACCGAACGCTTCACGAGTGTTGAGTTGTCCTCGTTATTATTACAGGCTGTGGACAACACCTTCGAGCGTCTGAGGGACGACTTGGACTCCGTACTAGTGTCTCTCCTTCAGGAGCCCAGCCACCCTCAGGAGCCGCCCTCCACTTCCGCCGCCAAGACGCTCTACCAGGGCTGCATGAATGTTGGTGAGTAGTTAGGAAGATTATGCCTGGTTTTCACAACCATCATCAGGGAGATGATGCCTGGTTTTCACAACCATCATCAGGGAGATGATGCCTGGTTTCCACAACCATCATCAGGGAGATGATGCCTGGAATTATCGGTGCCCAGCTATGCTGAGTCATGAACCTAACACAGCTACGTTAAATTACAGGGGAAACCTGCCTCTCTAGACTTATTTTTTACGAGAGATATACTGTAGGAGTCCAATAAGCAACAAAAGCTGCAAATAAAACAAAGAAACTAGTTCCTGTGTTTTTACCTTTTTTATTACAAAGAAATTCTGATTACCTTCAGGAATTTTTGAACTAGATATTTTAGCAGCTATTGAGGCGTGATTATTGAAGAATGTGGTGATGATTGCAGGAGCAATCGAGGCAGCGGGCACGGCTCCGCTGCTGCAGCTGCTCACCCAGCTGGGAGGGTGGCCGGTGCTACTGGGGGACAGCTGGGACCCCCTTCCATTTAACCTCAGTCTTCAGATGGCACGACTCCGACAACTCAACAACGAAGTATTATTGGCCGAGAGTGTGGCTGATGACGTCACCAACAGCAGCCGCAGGATTGTACAAGTATCTGAGGATGTGGGGAACGGGGACGTGTCTTTGGCGTCAATATAGGAAATAAATTTATTCCAATCATGTACACATTGTATATTCATTTTTTCTATTCAAAATGAGAACATATTGAGACTTAGTGATGATGCTCCTAGGGACTGTTCCCGTCCTCCTTGTGTTGTGACTTGAGGTAGAAATTCGTAGGAATGTGCCGCAAAATTTATTGCAAGAATATCAATGGGAGCAAACTATTGCAAAGTTGCAAGATTAATTCAACACATGATTCATATTTGAATAATAAATACCGTCCTTTAAATCAGAAGAAGTCGTGAAATCCTGAATTATTTTCCTGTAGAGTAGACCAAAACGAACTGCACCTTCTTATTTTAGCACACGTAAGATGTTCTGCCAATTTTCACTAGCTTTTCGAGATTGAACTAAATTATGTATGTTATTTTCTCCATTTTAGAAAAATTAAACACCACAATATGGGCCCTAGGATTATTTGAGTTTATTTTATTTACAATTTTTCAGTTGGACCAGCCGAAGCTAGGACTACCAGGCCGGAATTATTACTTGAGCAACAGCGACCTCAAGTACAGACAGGCGTACCTCGACTTGATGCTTCGGTCGTGCCATCTGCTGGGTGCTGACCCCTTAATAGCAATGAGAGACATGGCTGACGTGCTTTTCTTCGAAACTGAACTCGCTAAGGTAAATGTTGATAAACTTGAGCTTTCTGGATATTCGTCTACTACTTTTATTACGGTCGCGTACACAAATTTGTTAAACAAACAAAAACTTATATTTCCAATAAAGTTGGTACATAAGAAATGTAACAGCATTGGTTTTTAAACTCTTATTATTGCACGAATATTTAAAAATTATTTATTTGTCAACCTTTCTTTTAATACTGTTCAGAAAATCGTTTATTTCCTTGATCATAGTGTGAAAATAATATTTATCTATCAATTTCTTCGATAATTTTCATCATAGGTTAGCAAAGTAGTGACGTTTCTTAATGTGATGGTTATAAATGACTGAAGATTCCGAATTTGTTGTGTATGACCGTTCAATACGCCGTTTACTTACAACTAGTTCCGTCGAGGAACAATTGTTACAAAACTAAAATGTTAAGATTGTTCACGAAATCAGTGTTTAGAAGCGTAACGAGTTTGATTTTATCCAGAACTATTTTGGCTACATGAAAACAGATCTCTCTGAAATTTCCATTGGTTTGTTGAGGCAGAGGTAGCTGGAGAATTCTATTTTGATTTTAACTCTCTAGATGTTCTAAGCTTTTATTGAGTATAAAGACTATGCTGCCCAACGAAAAGCATTGTTTTTTCTAGTAGGCATTGAAATATTTTTCCTCCCTTCTCTCTCTTTCAAGAATTAGTTGGTTTGATAATAGTTAAAGTACAATAGTTAATAGTATAATATAATATTATATATTATAATATTAAAGTTAAATAATAATAGTTAAAGTACAATAATAGTAAAAGTACAATAGGTTCATGTTGCTCAAGACTTTTTTCCTGCTTGCAGATACTCGTCCCTGCTGAAGAGCGGCGTAACTTGTCGGCAATCCACAGGCGCTATTCGCGACAGAAGCTCAAGGCAGAGTTCCCCGGGGTAAGATGTCTATCCATAATAGTTCATATTGAGCAGCTATAGGCATATGGTAAAGCAGTAAGGTAAAATTACGGTAAAAGCTTTACAGAGACATATATAGAGACGGTCTGAACAGGTGTTTTATCACGGTTCATCACTTAGATTTGGTTTGTGCCTTTCCTTTTAGCAGCTTTATGCTGATTATACAATAATAAGTAATTCGTGAGATATTTCCCTCCTCCACTGAATGAAGTACACTGAGCCTATACACTACTTAGGTTAGTAAAAACACCAGGTAAATAATGCGACAGTTACTTCACATAATAAATAAGTTTATCCATCACCTAGAGTAATTAAACAAAACATAAAACTAGTTCGTCCGGCAGTGATTAATTTTGTAAGTTTGCCAGTGGATTTACAAAAGAATAAATCAAAAGAACTGGACGCAGAAGATGGTTGTTTCAAACTTTCCCTTCACAGAGCTGTCATCATGTGTCTCATAACTTCTATACACTATTTCTTCATGTACTAACAATATTCCTGGCACTGGAGAACTTGTTCCAAGACGCCACCGCACCTGACCATTCGAACGCGATATTCAAGCACACGATATTCGAGCACTCAATATTTAAGCACACGATATTCGAACACTCAATATTCAAGCACACGATATTCGAGCACTCAATATTCAAGCACACGATATTCAAGCACTCAATATTCAAGCACACGATATTCGAGCACACGATATTCGAGTACACGTTATTCGAGCACACGGTATTCGAATACACGTTATTCGAATACACGTTATTCGAGCACACGATATTCGAGCACTCAATATTCAAGCACACGATATTCGAGTACTCAATATTCAAGCACACGATATTCGAGCACACGATATTCGAGTACATGTTATTCGAGCGCACGGTATTTGAATACACGTTTTTCGAATGCACGTTATTCGAGCGCACACAGTATTCGAATACACGTTATTCGAGCACACGATATTTGAGCACCCAATATTCACGCACACGATATTCGAGCGCTCAATATTCAAGCACACGATATTCGAGCACTGAATATTCAAGCACACGATATTCGAGCACTCAATATTCACGCACACGATATTCGAGCACTCAATATTCAAGCACACGATATTCGAGCACTCAATATTCAAGCACACGATATTCGAGCACTCAATATTCAAGCACACGATATTCGAGCAGTCCATCTCAGAAGCCATGACTCTTGTTGCGTTTGTCCATGTCTTGCAGATATCATGGGACTTGTACCTCGACACAATCGCTCCTGATCACTCGGAGTACACGCAGCAAGTTCGACTTTTCTGTCACAATTACCTACGAGATCTCTCTCAGCTCCTGAACACCACGTCTCCCAGGTGATGGATACGACTGAACTGAATAAAACTCTTCTTTATGAGGTCTCATCGGGTGATAAAGAAAGAATACAACATTCCATTGCTCTAGCAAAATTTCATACCGCCAGTGATGATAATAAGCGTGCAGTACATCTGAAAGTACGTATTGAAATAAACTGAAAACTTCAGTTGAAGGCATCAACTCCCCTAGCTCTTCTTTACGACACTGTGCGCGCCTGTAGTCGTACAGGGCCTTCAGTAATTATCGTTACGTGAATTTTTAATCCTTATATAGAGTGGCCGAAAAATTAACCTGTATCATAAATACAAAAAACATCCAGTATTTTTCTTTCAATAGCAATTCACTGGAACTTTGTATTTTTTTGGTGTATAAAAATAAAAATAATTTTTATATTGTAACGTTACTTTTGGGCCACCCTATGATCACTAAAACTAGCTGTAAAAGTGAGTTCAAGTAACTTGACACAGATGTTTATACCTGAGAGTGTAAATTTTCAAAGAATTTCAACACTGTAGTGTATGCTCAAATTAAAATTATCTGAGACGGCAAGGCTCATAAAAAACGCTTAGGAAATAATTTAGCAACACTTAGCTACGCCTACTAAAACCCCACGCGAAATTTTTTGAATATGTATATGGCCTACATTACAGCAAAGCGCCAGAGATGCAGTAAATAAACTCTGGTGGGTTGCCAGCAGAATGCAGGGCTCTTAATGCAGATCCACTGAGCAGGACCATCAACAACTATTTGTTGTGGAGGCTAGTGAAGAACAGGCTCGGAAACTTGGGCTCTGAGGCGCTGTCTGTGAAGCAAGACTACATCAAAATCTTATTTGGTCGCAGTACCCAGCCACCGAGGTAAGACACGTTTGCTATTCTGTAAAATTCCAGCACTATAAAAATAAATTTTAGTGTAGTGTATGCAAGTTATTGATGTATCATTGCATTAACTGTAGAAATATTTGTGATGCTGCATTAATTTACAAATACAAGGTATGAGAGTCAAATGCTTGTTGGAAATGTTGTAACTACTGCACATGCCTGCGTTCCAGGTGGCGCTCGTGCATCACATACGTGAACGGGAACTTGGGTGGCGTGGTGGGGAGTTTGTTCGTCAAGCGATACTTCCCTGAGGAAAGCCGCACCGATGTGAGCTCCATCCTTGCTATCTCATTCAATATGTTGTAATTTTCAGTCTGTTTCAATGGTCAGGTTGTGTTGTGGTGGTTATTTGTCTATCTCGAATTAAATGCCTGGACTTGTATCGTAACTCCTAAACAATTGCCAAAAATGTTTTCACAGAACCAGTTTAAATAATTATATCAACATTAAAAACCTTTCGAAATTTTATTATTTACAACTATGCCCTGACTTCACTGTAAAAAATTAGCCTAACGCAACAGATTGAACAACCCTGTACTCGTGTGACTTGTTAACTTGTGTCGCAGACTGAAGAGATGATCAGTTTAATTAGACAAGCATTTGGCAAGCGAGTCAACGAGGCTGACTGGATGCTCCCTGAGACGAGACAGACTGCCTCTGACAAGGTGAGACTCTGGCCAATGACTCACAAAAGAGTAATACTCGTAAGTAAAGACTCATTTCAATGAAATTATGGGAATGTGACTCTTTTCGCTGAGAGTTGTGGGATGAATATCCGCAAGCACTCTCTGTTAATGTAAAATTTAATTTAGAGAGTACGATTGAATAAAATAGGGTCCCTTAATCATTTTACGTTGAGACTTGATATGCTGCCTTTGACAAAGACTGAGAAATTTAATCACAGAGTTTAAGATGTCCAAACAAACTACTGTTGGTTAGTTTATCCTCTGCAATGTATATGGCGGGGTGGCTTGACCAGATCAAAGCCTGTTGTACTAGTTTCGCACCATTCATTGTAGTATTTAGTGAGCATCATTTCAGAAGGAAATACTTGGATCAATAAATATGCCAATAAATTAGTATATTCAGTGATACATATTTAATTTAGATTAAATAAATTTATGCGTAGATTAGCATTGCTGACGTATATGCATTTGTGAGGAGAAGTTTGCATAATTTGTTGATTGTCTGCACTTTTACAAGGACAAATCCGATAAAATAAAATCTCCCAAGACAACCAACAGATAAGAACACGAATATTACAACTTTTCGGCAGACGCGTAGGTGAAGAAATTAAATAAAAATCGATTACGAGGTAAAAAAAAACGACTCGATTGTAACGAAATGGAAACATGGGCTGCAGTTGTTGACGACACAATGCTATCCTTACGTAGATCCCTTACAAGCTACACGCCATCTTTCCCTCCTGTATTTAGCCAACACAATCGTCACACTACTAGGACTCGTCACCACCTGCACAACTTCCACTATACCTAAAATAGACTATATTATGAACATGCCCACGCATTGAACAACAGACCACATCTTGTATATTTCCATAAAATGAAGCAGCGTCCAGAATATTACGACACTCGTACGATAATAACACCTTCTCCGTAATACTCGGTAAAAATAAGCATATGAGACCGAGCACACCTTCATTCATTGCCTGCACTTTCGCCACGTCACCAGAAATTTTAGAGCTGTTGTGTGGGGTGCTGACACATCAGCGACTGTCATTATTAGTCTGGGGTTCCTTCCAATTTTTTTGTGTAATAAAGTGTAGGCTATGCAGCTTCTAGAACGAAATTATGTTGAAGATATCAAAATATTAAACACGTATCAAAATGTGTAAAAATCAAGGTTTCATTAACTCCTCATAGTAGTGTACACTTAGCAGATGCTCTGCTTTCAGAATAAATAGCAGCTTGAATATTTGAAGGATGTTTCAGTAATATATCATCATTTCCTTCTAGGTGTCCTCCATTGTCTGGAACGTTGGTTATCCAGAAGACTTACTAAATGACACCTACATGAACGAGAAATTTGCAAATGTAAGTATGTATGGCTTGAAGCTACTGTATTGTTCTTTATGTGTTAACATTCAAAAGTATCCTGAGCGTTTCATCGACGGCGCGATCATACGAATATTGTTTATACCCTCAACTGTAATGACATGTATACGAATATTGTTGTTCCACACTTCATCTGACTATTATGAACGCAGTATGTCCGTCAAAATGAAACTCACATTGCACGTACTGCTTGAACATTCATTACAACAACTACAATTTGTCTCAATTACAGTTTCCTACGGAAGAACGTACCATAACCTGCCACAATTATAGCTCTCTAGGGTTTCTGATATGTCTATTTGAGTTTGCCCCCGCTCCCCCAAAGCTCTCTCGCCATGAACAATTTTAGTTCAGATTCCTGCTGTGTATTATACTTGTGAAGTTCCCGTATCAGTTCCCGAGACCTCGTGAACGTCACGTACTCAGTGTGCTCTGTCACGTTCTTATAAATCGTTGAATTGGAGGAATGCTGACTTCGAGAGAAGGATCTTCAGTGTGTCCTCTCCCATGTTCTCCACATTCCTCACACATCATTAAATAGCAAAGTGCAGAACAGCCGGACTCAAGCTTACCACAGTTCTTGAAAGAAGTCAGCCTTCCATTGAAAATATTCATTTTGTAATCATACCTGCAGTTGCAGTTTTCGCGAGACTCTCACTTCAGTAACGTGCTGCGGATGCTGCGCTATCACTGGCAACAGACGCACGCACAACTGGGCACGCCTGTCAGCAGGACGGCCTGGTCAGCCTCTCCAGCTACTGTCAACGCCTACTACAGCCGCACCAAGAACATGATCAGTGAGTCACGGTGCTCTTTGATATTAAAGTTACCGTAATTATTGGGTCACGGGGCTCTTTAGCATTAATGTAAACGTTATCATAGAGACACGTCACATCCTAGGAAAAACAAGAACAGGATCAGTGAGTCACGGCGGTTCTTTAAAATTCAGGTGAACGTGTTTATTAGGTCGTGTGGCGCCACAAAATTAGCATCAACAACATCATAGAGCTGCGTACTCCCACAAAAGAAACATAGCTATAGTTTATGAGCCACAACAACCATTAAGGAATACGGTACACGTGTTTATTAGGTCGTGTGTGGGAATACAGTTTCAATAACAGCGAAATCATAGAGCAGCGTGGCACTATGGAATAAAGCTGAACATGATTAACGTATATGAGTAGCAAGAACATGATCGCGTTGGCCCCACAGTATTTAAGTTTTTATCCTTTTTGATTTTTTCCCTGCATCGCGTTCATATCATCTACTCATTGTTATGATTAAAAATCTAGAACTGTTGCGGTAATTGTCTAAATTCGATTTTATAAAGAGTGAGATAGAGAGTTGGTTAATATTCAATGCCTCATCAGCACCTAAGCAAATTATATAAAGGCAAACTACGGTATGGAAACCTACAATATCGAAAGATATACGTAGAATAATCAGCACAATCACGATGCATTTTCAGTGATGAACGAACATTGCTCAGTAAATCCAAGAACGATAGTTACCATACATCTTTGGTAATTTGCTAACGCACATGCCTTAAATTATGCGTACAAAATAGTGCTATGTAATGAATACATAAGTACGATCCCAAGCATAAAGACCAGCACTGATAACAAGTCTCTTGATAGCGATGACGTCACACAACTTTGTGATTCTCCCCACAAATGATAAATTACTTAAATACTCAACTCTAGGATACACACATACACGTACATGTATATGTGATACTTTACCATAAGTAAAGTATCTCTTGATTGTCAGTAGCACTGCTGCACCAGCAGCACTGATATGCTGAACGTGTTTAAAAGGTACCTTAATTATGGCTCCCCTACATATGAGTGTATATGAGCATGTACATATACACTCTTACAGTTACGTCAGAGCCTCTTGCATGTTTGCTTCCTACTACTGTTGGAATTCATGGCTTATCTAAGCGGAGGTCCTGTTCTATTTACGTCCCATGAACGTGTTGTTATCCACCGATAGCGCGTGAGCACAGCTCTCAAACGCTCACTCACGTTCCATTCACCTTTCACTATTGCAGAGATGCACTTCAGTTCTTCAGATTTAAAGAATGTGGAAATAGACTACTGACTAATCCTGAACATTTACAAACGCTTCGTGTACGTATACACATGTAGACCAGAACATAGACACAAATAGGTATAGGCAAAGAGGAAGATGGAGAAGAGAGGCTTGCATACACTTATTAAATAACAACAGTTGAAAACTGCTACTTTCTGTAGTTTATAACAGGATACTATGCGCAAATGTAAAAGTCTTTTTATAACTTCAAAAAATTATTGCAGAAAAAATTTACGAGATATCTTAATCAGATTCATGTTATTGTACTCAGAGGTTATCAAAGTTTTTAATCATATTACATTTGTTTATTTCAAGCATCTGTTGATGAAACACGATGCACTCGAACCAGGAATTAATTTCTGAGGATGATCCATTCCTGACAAGAGTTTGTTTTTGTGGTGAGGGAAAATCGCATGTGCTATGAAAACTGCACAAGCACAATGTGAGAATTTGAAGATTAGAACACCGCCACGTGACTAGGAAAATTCAGTAAGGTAATTAAAAAAAATGTGTCGTGTCGAATCATGTGCAATCGAATCATTGTTTCTTTTTTCCTTTTTCAAAATAGCAAACAAGACTTTATTATCCAATTCTCAAATTTTTAGCGGCATCAAGAAATGTATGTTTTCAATTGTTCTTGTAATAAATTTTGTTAAATTATAACGAAACATTATGAATACTTTGTATTTTAATGCAATTTTGTGGGATTTTAATTTTTTTGGGAAAGGTGAGCTGGGTAACAGATTCACAGATCCATGTGCTTGACCAGACCTTAGCAAAATTGTAAATCAGGCAGTACCTTTCCCCGCGTTGATAACAACACACAGATGATGACACAATTCACTACCTGTAATTTTTCTCTGCTTTTGTCAGAGTAACTTCCGAAATGCTGTTTCAATTTTCGAGAGCCTGCCTCTCTATTGTATAATACATGTTAATACAACTCCTTTTCCTTCAGTGTTTCCTGCTGGCATCCTGCAGCCGCCCTTCTACCACCCAGCCTACCCTCGTGCCCTCAACTACGGAGGCATCGGAGTGGTCATCGGTCATGAGATCAGTCATGGTTTTGACGACGGAGGTCGCCAGTTCGACAAGATGGGGAACTTGAAACAGTGGTGGACCAAAAAAGACGTACTGGCATTCTACGCTCGAGCCACGTGCATGCTGGGTCAGTTCCTGTGTAACTGTTCAGATACTTGTTGTGCCTGCTGCTCTCTGAAGTTAGTCTCATCTGCGTGGAAGTAAAATACGAGTCCATGTGTATAGATGATCTTAATTTATGATTAATGTTCTATTCCATTTTATGTTTGTCACTGATGGTCGCACATGGATCACGTTAAGTACGATTGGTACATATTCGTACACTCAGCTATGTGAATGTGCTGTGCATTGTACACGGAAACAAGACTCATGTTCAGACCGTCATGAGCAATTCTATAGAGAAAGAAAAAATATTGCAGTATTGCTGATACACAAAATATTCAAAATTAGATTTTGAAAAAACTTTTGAAAAATGTTCAGGGCGTCCGGACGACCCTAACTTGGTGCTTTGGACCGTGTTTACTCCTCAGAACAATACGGACAGTTTGAAGTGCCGGAACTGGAGATGCACGTAAATGCCATCACTACGCTGGGGGAAAACATCGCTGACAACGCAGGGCTCAACATCGCCTACACCGTGAGTATTGCGTCCGCTTTTCTTGAATACAAAGCACGGCAACTCAATACTCCTACTGTGCAACAACTGTAACAATGAATACTTGAATATGATGGCAACCAAATTTGCAAACAGGTCGACCATCAAATGCACGACACTGGAGAATCAGAAAATGGCGAACCACAGAAATGAAGCAAGATTTAAAAAATTGTCTACCTGCTGCATCATCTAACACCATATTTCAGCCTGTGATCCCAAAAGTGTGAGATGTGAGATGTCACAGAGCATTCACCATCCCTTACAGTCAAATGAGGATGGGAAAAATCATGTAGAAATCATGGAGTTATGATTTTTCATGGAGTTATTTCATTTTTTATCACTCTGAAGTTACAGTAAAAAATGTACGATCAGATGCACTGAAGACTTATCATTAATTTACATTCTGTTAATAAAGTGCTGCTAGGATGTATCACATACTGTGGCATATCTTGCATAATTAACTAAGGCATAATAGAATCGATATGTATATGTCAAACCGAAATAAAAAAATAATTCATCTTGTTTCTTCACTCTCAGGCGTACCGTAAGTGGCTGGATCACCACGAAGATTCAAGAATTACACAGTTCTTGAACTTCACCGCAAATCAGTTGTTTTTCCTGAACTTCGGACAGATTTGGTGTGAGGTGAACACTCCTGAAGCTGCTCTCACAAACCTCCGCAGTGGCCGCCATTCCCCCAACAAGTTCCGGTGAGTGTCGATAATTTGGCATCAAATATGATCATTCACTCGATTTAGCTGAGTGTATTTCCATGTGTCATCAAACAAATTTTCTGGTATAACTTCTCATAATGTTGCTGATGACTCTAAGGCCAAGTGGGACAAAATATTTCTCAAGATTCACCTGAAAATTTGTAATTGGGTTGATCGATAATTTCTCAACAACACTCCACATATTGGTGGGTCCGTAGCAGAAGTTTGTTTGTTTGACTCTTATTGCACAGTGACAATTTGATCCATGTTACGCTGCTGTGAACAGCATTCTTGTTTCAAGACTCTTCAGAATTTTGTTGCACGGTTGCACACATCTTAAGGCAACGACTGATGGATTGTCAAAGAATGTTACGTTTGAATGTTCAGTTGTTGAATTTGAAGTTACAAACAATAAAAAAACAAACACAAAATATGGTTTGACGTACTTAAGAGTTAGAGGATATTTTTAAAACAGAATTACTAGAAAATTAATTATTTGTAAATATTCACTGAAATTATTCATTTCTTATGTTATCTAACAAGGATAATCAAAAATTAAATAAATTATGTGATCCTGCTTGACTTGAATAACATTCATGAGAACTATCTGAGAAGTTTTAAATAACAGGAAAGCCTCACAGTGAAAATCTCACCGCTACGACTTCAGTTTCGGACGCTGTATTTATGGGAGAATGCTCTTATTTGCTTTCAGGTTAAAACCTAGGTATCCCTGTATTTAGTATCAATAAATTTGCGCCCCAAAACATCAACTTTAATCAAATAAATAAACTTAAGTTCAATTAGCTTTGTCGCCTGAACTGACCAAAGAGTTTTACAGTTTGTTGTTACTTCTTCACAGAGTGGTAGGGACGCTTTCCAACTCTGAAGCTTTCAGCCAAGCGTTCGAGTGCAAGAAAGGATCACCGATGAATCCTGTGAACAAGTGTTCAGTCTGGTAGAGTAAGTCTAGGTGGACAAGTGTTCAGTCTGGTAGAGTAAGTCTTGGTGAACAAGTGTTCAGTCTGGTAAAGTAAGTCTTGGTGAACAAGTGTTCAGTCTGCTAGAGTGAGTCTTGGTGAACAAGTGTTCAGTCTGGTAGAGTGAGTCTTGGTGAACAAGTGTTCAGTCTGCTAGAGTGAGTGTTGGTGAACAAGTGTTCAGTCTGGTAGAGTGAGTCTTGGTGAACAAGTGTTCAGTCTGGTAGTGTGAATCTTGGTGAACAAGTGTTCAGTCTGGTAGGGGGGATCTTGGTGAAGAATAGAATAAAGCAATAGAAACGAGCCGTTTGGCCCATTCTTGGGTTGATATCCAAGTCCCATGCCGTCTAAAGTAAGTGCATCAATCATGCACGTACATCTTAATCCCGTAAGTCACTTGAGTCACGAACACGCACTTCACACACGCACAGGCATTTCAGTTACGTACGTTTATCTCAATCATACACTGGCCCTGGGAGTTAGGAACATGGAATCAGTACGTTATAATACTGGGGGGTTCGTAGTCCAATATTTGTTGAGACGATATTTGAATGTATTCACTGTACCAGCTGAACAAGTGTTCAGTCTGGTAGAGTATCGGTGGACGAGTGTCATGTAAGTGGCTTTCACAGAATAACCTTCAACATCTACCAAAATTTTGAATTCATTTCATTCATTAGTCATTTGAAATTTCCCTCTATTCGCTTATCTTTGCTTATGTATCCTCATTGCTCTCTGATTAAAATGGTATGCCAATTTCTTGACTATTTTAGCACATGAGTGCAATAGTGCAGTTAGAAACCAAGTCAAGGATGCTGAGAAAGTTTACTGTCCAAGGGAACTTGTGAAGGAGACATACGTTAGATGACCTGGCAGCGGTAATCCAGCATCCTTTCTTGTCGAGGTCGACGACTCTAACACGGCTGCATGCCTTCAGATGTACGAGCGCTTGTTACAGTTTCATAATCCCACACAAAAGCTAATCCCACAAATGTTTCTAAATACTTGAGTCTCCAAAGAATTTTCTTTACGTCTCATGCTTTTTAAACTAAAAAAAATAAAAAGTAGATGTTTCTTAGCTATTGAGAATAATTTTTTGTTTGTCTATTTATAGTCATAAGTTTTGAGGCCGTTTTAATGTATGTCTTCGTTGTTCTAGATTAATATAAGATTTCATTTGTTATTGACTCGTCAAAGTAGATTATGGACCAGCTCCAGCTTATGCCACAAGTCAAACCTGATGAAAATATAATAGATGATAAATAGAAAATGATATCTCAATAACAAACACCCACCGAATTTTATTCCATAAGTTACAAATGGTTGTTAAAAACAGCTACTGCATTATTTAATGGCAACTTTTTGCCATTTAATTCTTAATATTCTATTTTTTTCTGATTTAGATATTTCGATAGAAATATTTGCAAGGTGTCTATTTATTTTTGACATCTTCTGCACGTAGCAATATTTTTAATCAGTATAGTAAAGTTCAAGAAGCAGATACACCAATTCCCGGAGCCTTTTTACTCAACCTTTTTCTATTTCTATCTTACTTGTATTTTTTGTCTTAGAAATGAATGCTTGTTAATCAAAGTTTGTAAAGTTAGTTATTTAGCTATATCTTTGCTCACATATGGGATAACATACTTTATTATAACAAGATTAAAACTTTTCTAATGTATTGGGAAAATAAAAAAACAACTTCCGGTAGAAACAAACTTTTTCCAGCCTCGGCCAGTCCAGGAAACTTGCTGGGTTGCCAGTGTAAAAGTGTCGTAAAATTTACTCGTATTTCCCTAAAAAAGTCTGTTCCATTATTCCTACAGAAATGAATTGTATTGAAAACAAATCAATTTGAATTGCTTTGCTTTATAACATCCCACCTCAATCCATTAGCACATTTGGTGAACGTTCTAAACTTATCAAACAACGATAAAAGCCACATATTCGTGAACACTGAAATTATAAGTTTATAGGTGTTGAAGCAAATGTGTAGCTGACAAATGGCAAGGGCTGCTCGCAACAAATTACAAGCATTTGAAAATTAGTCATTCCTACCTTTTGAAGCATCTTAAATAACTTACAACTCAGTTTTTTAAATACGTAAACATTTTTAATTTAGCTCCTCATTTAGCGAACTCATGAAATTCATGAAAAAATTAAATGAAGAGTAAAGGATAAAGTATGTAACTGTAAACTTGCTAATATGGTCAGAGAGAAGTTTCTGCATCAGATCAAGAAATTGACATGAAATTTGGAAGAATTAATAAGTCAATCTTGAGAAGCAAACTGTCGACTAGGCTCAAGTTTTACCGAGCGATATCAGTAGCTGCCAAGATCAACAAATTAATAATAAAACAGTATTTTGACCTGATTGATTATTTTATGAGTATTTAGTTTCTCCCACTTTCTTATACGTCTCAAACAAATACAACTATAGAGCTGGAAAATGAGTATAATCCGTTCTGGGACCGATGACGTAAACGGATATGCTTAAAAACACAATATTAAATTGAAAGTTATATCAACTAATTAATTCATACGCAATTTTTTAAAAGGAATGCAAAGATATAGCCTTGTTATGTTTCTAGTTTTTGTGAATGTTTTAGAGTTTGGTAAAACTTAGTATAAACTTCAAGCAGGGATTGTGAACTCAGAAAAAAAAGTTAATAATCGCAAATTTCTTCTAGTGTGACATGTACGGGTTATTATTTTTCTGTGGTGTGATGCACTTGACAATTTTCCAATTATTCGCCAATTCTACACAGTTTCTTCCCTTTTTTGTTCGATTCCTACTTAATACCAGTTCAGCTGCATAACTATGATGCTAATTATGATTTCAAATATTTTTGATTCGTAAATAACATGTAAGGGGCCTTACGTTATTTTTCGAGTTTCCAGGTGAATGTCTTAAAATATTGTGGAACTACGCTTAAACATATAGCAGAAATTGCTAATTTAGAAAAACACTTAAAGGTTTGAATTCTGTCAGGTGTAATATTTATCGATTTTATGCGTGGTGTGATGCATCTGACAGTTTGCCAATTATTAGAGAAGCTATGCAGTTACGCTGAAGGCTAAGACGTTGATCGTTGGTTAGGGCATCCCTATGACTCGTTATGAACCCAAATCTGTTATTTATACCGAGATCGAGTCACGTTCATGCTACTAGCATCTCTAACAGAATTCCATGAAATATGAACCATTATAAAAAGAGGGAGCGATTGCATGAAACAATGTCATACAAAATCAATCTCTGGTACTATCAAAGGCTTCAGAGCACAGCAGGTAAATGGTATTTTATTGAAGAAAAAACAGCCTCAGTAAACAAGAAAATAATCACTACAACAAAAAAATTTCACTGTACTTCTCAGTGCAGGAATTTATGTGTAGTAAGCTTTTCGGAGCAGCTTTTGAGCAAATAATTTATTGATACTTAAAATTTTGTTTGTTAGCCCGTCATTATATGCTCTTCGTAAAGATATGAGAGCGTAAAAATATATGTTATTAAAATATGGTTATTTATTAAAAATCAAGATATAATTCATACAAAGCTCAGTGCGAGAAAATTCGAATTGAGTAGAAAAAACGCGCTGTATTCTACCCAAATTTTTCCAATGAAATAATAGACATTTGTTCATCACATTCCTCCCTACCAAAAAAACAGACTTATTTTGTTTATTGAAGCTCGATAGCTTCACTTCCCTCTCCATTACCAGCTGCAGACTATATTGTTTTACGTTTCCTTTTCATTTTACCTTTGCTCATCTAATTTCATATGGCCCGTATCTATATTTATTCACTGTTCGATTATACTGCGATCTTGATTAGTTATCTGTAAGTTAAGTTGTTCAGGATACCTCCGTTTCGCTATCGTTACACTATCAATAACCGTTTTTCCGTAGTCATCAAAAAATTATTAACTCATCTTTCCCCTTTGCTGTTTACACAGAGATTTTCAGTCGATTTCCCCTCGCAGAAGGAGAGTTAAAGCTCCTCCGAACAGCACTTTCTCCAGCTTGGCCAAAGTGCGCGTGAGACACACTAGAGCAGACGTAGGTTGCTTCTTGTAAACCTCCGGCATGCGCACTGCTGCCAGTACTTCTGAGCACGGTATTCCCATCTGTTCGGGCCTGCAAATGAAGAGATTAAACAACCTTCAAACTGAAAAATGTTATTCTTAAAAAAGAATGCCATGCATGATTATATATTTTGTCAAAATTGCTTGCCAGTAATTACATATCGCTCCGCTGCAATAAAAGGATGTACGCAAAAGACAAGATTAACCATTAAACCTTTAGTGATTCGCAGGCCTGCTTATTACAAAACCTTTATTCAACCACTAGTTGAGTTTATATTTTCTTAACGTTGTTGCCTGTTGCCAGTTGCTAACATTTAATTAAAAATTGTCTATCAGATATTACTCTGCTTTTGATGCCTTTGAAATACGAAGTCTTTCTTTCTCCTCGGAACAGCTGAATAAGTTACATTATTATCTAAACAAGAGAAGATTGAACTTACTTTCTCCTGTACACCATTGTTGGATTTTCGACCAGGATCGTCTTGATCCGATTGCAAAGAAATTGCACATTGTTCATGATGTCTTTTGCTGCGTCTTCTACGTTACTGGTAGACCCAAACCCAGAACTGTTTTCGTTGAAATTCGAAGTTAGAGATTCGAATATTTCCGGAGTAAAAAACTTACTTGCCCGTGACGTGTCTCGTTCAAAAATTTCTAGGTGTCTCTCAACCTTGTGGTATGTGCCACAAGGATACCTGCTTGGAATAGAGGGCCTCTTTTCTCCTTCGTCTTTTACCTCTTCAAAGGTCCAACCAAAGGGTACATGTCCAGGACAATCATGAGGCAGCCGTACGACTTCGTAGGGTGCAGTTTCGGAATCGCTTGGGTAGCCCCTGAGAACAATTGGTTTGATCTTGAGTCCAAGGCTTTCGATTATGTATTGCAGGAGAAATTTGTAGAAGCTGTAGTCATTGCCTTTGTAAAATTCTCTTTCAATATCAGCAAGATGAAGTGGCAAGCGGACGCTTCGAATATTGATTTCTCTATCTGAAATACAAATTTCATTAGCGATTTGAAACACGAAATTGACATTTCGTTGATTTAAATTTTTTTTTCTCAAAGTAGTGGACATTTTAAGACACAGCATGAAAATCTAGTTTGTTATCAATTTTTGATGTTCGAAATAATTTATTTCTTGTCGTAGTGGTGTATGTTTTCTAAAAAATTACTTACAGACATTATCATCAAGAAACAAGGTGGTGGTCTGCATCTACAATATTCAGCAAAATTCAGTGTATGCGACTTGTGTATTCAACAGCGGAATTTTATATATCCTGAGAAACTTTAAAGTAATTCATCAATTATTTCAAGATGCTATTGCAACAATATTTTAGAGAGCTAGATGAATGCACAAAGCCAAAAACACTTTGTCGAACAAAGTGTTCGAAAAAAGTTGTGCCATTTTTTTCAGGAAAGAGGAAAAGCAGGATACATAAATATTTCAAGTTTTGCAGCCAAAAAGAACAACATTCCCTATTTTAGCTTGATAGTATTCAAAACATATTTTTTATTAGAAGGGATTGATATTGTTTGACATAGAACACCACCGATCGGCGCAAATACGTACATCAATTACTTGTTTTCGAGAGATTAAAGGGAAAATTTCAATGGTTGTAAATTATTTCTACCAAATACCTTTGTCGGCCTCGCAATAAGTTCTTACAAATAATGATGCACTCTTCACAAGTGAGAACGAGCTAGAGCTATGAAAAATATACTCAGAAGCCCGTGCACAGATTGCAATCACCACAATTTGAATTGCGAGTGGCTGGATAAAAAATGAAACACTCGAAAAACGCGTTTTATAGTCAGATTATTTCCCTTCCGTAGCCCCAGTTGCAGCTTAACGCGCCAAGGATAGATTCTTCTAGTTGGAATTTGATAGAATCATCTATTATTCCTGTATTTCTTGAGTAGGACGTGGTTCAGCTCCTGCTCTTAAAAGCAAACAGCTGCTTTAAAATAAATCCTACTTTCTCAGTTGTAGAACGACTTCGTGTTAGTAACTACCAATCTTGAAGTTTTGCCCACATTTTAAGTTCTGTGAACCAAGTTGAACCTTAATAACATATCCAAGAAAATTAGCGTTAGGTTAAAGTACAGCCATCAGAAAACGATGTTTCCGCACTGGGACGAGTTTCTTGATCTTCCAACACTCGTAAAGATAACTATTTTTGGCCGTGGTACTACCTGGAAGAACAACCAAGCAGTTAAATATTGTGACATATCTCTTTAGCCATTCATAAAACGATGTTCAAACGAGTCAATCGGTGAAGGCTTCTATACCTTTGTAGTACTCTAGAAAGAGAGAATTCTTACAGTTTCGCGGCCCATACTCGTCCTCGAATCCTTTGATGCAAAGTTCCCAGAGCAGAGGCAGCATTAGGACGTGGACGCTCAGCACCGCTGTTACTCGACCTACCTCACAAGGCAGGTGTTTCACGGCAACTGGTGGAAAGATATCGCAGAAAGAAAATATTACGCTTTCAATATCGATTTTTTCTCATCTACAATGGCAACAAACTAAAAAATTGTCAATAGTAATTTTAATAATAAAATAAACTGTTGATTAGATAAAAGAATTTTGATTTTAAAGAACTCGCTGTGCTGGTTGGATAAAACTTACCACAGGCTAGTGGTAGTAAATAACCAACTACAGATAAGACTTGAATTGAGATGATATTCAGCTGAAATGATGGGCACTCACCCTGAATAAGGCATCGGTCATAGATGAGGGCGAGGTCTGAGATTCGACGCATGACGGCCGCGGCAACGCCTGGTCGCACCAAGTAGACCAGGGAGAGGGCGAGGTAGAAGGAGGCATTGTTTTTGAAAACTTCGTGTTGCGCCTGTGTAATCGGAGTGTACCTTTAAAAAGGAGGGAGACCTGATTGAGAATATTTTTGAACACATAATACACATTCATCACGATTAGAGAATAACAACATTGCCGGCAAATATATGCGAGTAGTTTTTAACAACACATGTTCTAGGGAAAGATGAAAGAAAACCGAAATTGGACGATACACTCAAAAGAAGTGTATGTGTTTGCATCAATGAATACGGCATTTAAAGAGTGCTATACGGCTATTGGGTTATTGAAAATATAACACTTTGTCTCACACTACTCACTTCTCCAGTGCTTTAGCACTGATAACTGGTGGTAAAAATAATGCCCTAGTAGCTGATTTGTTGTTAGTGTAGAGCTCGATTCCTTTGACCAGCTGAACGATTAATTAATTTTAGTAATTGCAGTTTAGTATTACGTCTCTACATTATAACAGACCCTGTATGAAAGAGAATTAAGAAGCTGTTCTTCGTGTAGGAGATACACTCTTTTAGAATATGAGCTTCACTATGATATGTTGGGAGAATTATAACAGGGTATTTTTTAAATATTTTATGACATCTGATGCCTTAAATCATGAAAGTTTAATGCTCGCAAATAGAAGAGACGAAAGGAAAGACATCAATAGGAGTATTGTACCCGACGAGTCTGTAGTAAATGAGAGCAGTGCAGTAGAAGAGAAGTCCAAAAATTTGGTCAACGTTGAATGCTTCTTTAGGAGGTACAATCAGTTGGTAGGTCAGCGCTCCAGAAGATGTAGTTTGGTTCAGCCATGGCCCCAGAGCGTGATGCAGCAACTCCATTATGTTGTACAGGCCCTGGAAGGCGCTGTCCAAGCGCTGGAATGTGGACACCAATGTATTATTCCAGTATAAGAGTTCGGTCACAACTTACGTATGCTTTTAAAATAAAAATAGGTCATGTCATTTGGATATGTTATTTGAAGCTGAATCTCCTCACAATTTGTAGCATTAATACGTGATTTTATGAAAATATAGGACAGCAAAAAGGGCAGGGCTTTTGTAGAAAAATATTTTTGCATGATAAGAAGAGATCACTGGACTGTGAATGTCATTTGACATTTAAAAAGAACTGGGATTAAATTTCTTCCCTGATCGAAGAAAGTGCACCGTATTTTGCCTGGGGTGGAAATGGACTCGTGACCTGCAGCCCATCAGCTCTGAATAAGCCAAGATAACAAAATCTGAAACCCTAGTAAATGCTGGAAACTTTGTTGAAAGCATTACCATTGAATTTATCAAATTAAAAACATTACTCTGATTTTAATGTCTAGAGCCAACTGTGAAGTTCAAACTTACTTAGGTACATTGCTGAGTTGTTAACTACTTTCACGTTTCTTCACTCAGATTTATTTCCAATTCATTTGTTCCGGTTACCTTTTTAAAGCCACATGATTTTTGGCTAAACAAACAAACGATCGAAATGCGAGCGTTAGATCCTCAAATTTGGCGTCGAATAGAAGTGTCAGTAACATTTTCAGTCGTCAACATAAGCTTACGATCATTTGATGAAGTTTGCTCGATATTATGCAACTGTTCTTCCGAATCTAACTACAAAATGTACAGACAACTTCCCACACCTACTCTTGTTCGCGATGTGTTCTTTAAATACTTAATCCTTTCATTCATGAGTTTCAGGTATTACAGTGCGGATTCCCACAAATTCAACAGCACACAAAAGCTGTACACACACTTTTCTCGTCCTTTTCTGAGCCACACAGGTTCTCACTCATGTCAGCAACAACTTAGACGTCAATAAAAGACGTTTGAATACTCTTAATGGAATTTAACTAACAATTTCTGAAGTGCGCGAAAAGTAACATACAGTATGACCCAAAAAAGGTTTACCCATGTTTAAATGTCATAACTTTTCAACGAATTAAGATATTTTGGATCTGTTTGCTTTATTTGACGTAGAATATAATTGCCTATCACTTTCTGTACATTTTTGAAAATGCGTAGCCACTTCATAACACTTAATAGTTAAGTAATAGGCACCAAAATGAAAGTTGTGCAAGAATTGCCAATTAAAGTTTATGAACCCTTGTAAATAAAACAACAGTTTCTGTACATCATTTTTCACTTAAAGAACCTGTATTTGAAATAATAGAAAGAAAACCGTTCTTTATTGAACACAATTCTGAGACTGATAGACAATTATATTCTACGTCGAATAAAGCAAACAGAGCCAAAATAACTTAATTCGTTGAAAAGTTGTGATATTTTAAACATGGGTAAACTTTATTTGGGTCATACTATATAACAACATGCAGAAAAGAAACAACAGCAGCTACTTCAGTAGAAATCACACACCTGCTCTTGCTTCTCATGATGAAGAAGTTCTTCCATAACCTGACCGCAAAAAGTCTCTGTGGATACTTTGACGTAGATCTCCCTGAGCTCTTCGGCTGAGGGTTGTGGCTGTTGCGACGCCGGATTCTTCATCAGGTCGGCCAGCTGCAACAAGGCACTCCTCGCGTTGTTGCTACGCTGATTGGGAATTCAAAAAATTAACTTGATGCAAATGTAGTACATTGAAGCGTTAACAGGTAGAGACACTAACAGAAAGTCTGATTTCGTATGAATATGCTGATTTTGCGTTCATCATTGTACCACTTTTCACTAGCAGCAAAAAATCACGTTTGAATATAGTTCATGGAAGTGTTGACAAATAACAATTACATAATTACGTAAATAGCGTAATTATAACCAGGCTACATCGGTTAACATGGCTACATCAGTCAAAAAAACTGAAGCTTAATTTCCTCGGCTTTTTTGCAGTTTCGTAGGTTACAATCTAAGGTAAATATTTTATTTTTGCAACAGTAATATCTTTAGAGATCACACGTATTCTGTAACCTTAAAAGCTTAGGTATTTTTAAATGCAAATGAGCACAGTTTTTCACTCAACATGAGAACTTCTACCAACGTTTGTTAAGATAATACATCGTTCTTTCAATGGATTGCACCAATTAAAGTTGTTTTGATGAAATTAATAGCTTAGTTCAATTCTATAAGTTTTTT
>VCRD01001547.1:28727-55410 GCA_006783055.1 Trinorchestia longiramus | reverse complement strand
TAGCAGTCACAGAATTGTATATTACCAATAACGAATATAAATTTTGAAGAATCAAATGCCTCTTAAAAGAATTAGAACCACCTTTTGTGGCGAGATTTTAGATATTGTTTCCCAACTTCTCTTGGTCTTTCTTGTATTTTAATTCATTTATCAGTTAGTGTTTGGTGTTTCTTTTAACTCGCCTTTTGGACTTCGAGATAACAATTTTACGTTCTGTTTCCCGATTGTTTAAGTCACTGAAATCTACTACTTCCCAGGCATTAAGATTTCAACAAGTCGAGCGCGAACGAGCCTTCCGGCAATCATCAGTTAAAGGATATGATTAGTCATAGTTGTGAAAAAACAGAAATAACAAAAATTTTGGTACACCTTAGAGCAGTGGTTCCCAATCTGTGGTACGCGAGGGCCTTCCAGGTGGTACGCAAACACTTTCGAGGTCATGAACAATTTTTATTTTGTTATATTTTACTTCACAAAATGTTTACTGCCTAACATAGGGTAATCTGGCAGCGATTTGTGGTTAGCAAATCTTAGTTGATTTGCGTGTTCTACTTGTAAAATTATGGAAATAAGTGATATCTGATCGAATTTAGTTTCTCTGGAACCAGGTGGTACGCGGCGACTGTACAGGACCTCCAAGTGGTCCTTGATCACAAAGTTTGGGAACCACTGCCTTAGTGGATCTAGTGCAGGAGGATCTAGAGTGTGCCCAGAGTGCAAGTTCTTCGCCCATCATAGTTGTAATTTTTTTGCAATGAATACCGTTTTTCAAACTGGGAATAACGTATTCCGATTCATTCATTTTTGCTGGGTTGGTTTTTGTACAGTAAAACATTTGTTTCAAGTTTCGTGCTATGCTTGCGTTCATCCCATACTGTACAATAAGGTGAATATATATATATATGTAAGCTTTACTCATTTTTAGGGCTATCAAGTAATAGGTAATTAATTTTGTCGTTAACTTGGATCAATCGAGTTTTTAGTGTCTTTTATTTTAAATTTGCTTCTGATGTTCAGGTTTTTAGCAAAGGCTGGTCAATGAAAAATGAAGCATTTCTTTTTAATTTTGTTTAAAGATTTACTGGGCTGAGATGTCTTATTCTGTAAAAATACTGTTTATTGTATTGGAGACACTGACGTACCAATATCTTTGCTATGAATCATAGTGAAATTTTGCAGTTCACTATCTTATGGATATTTGTCTTAGTTCTTCAACGATACCGCAGTAATATCGAGGACAGTTTCGATGAAGAAAGTAAAATAAGGAATATGTATGAATAATTATCAGTACAAAAGTATTCATGGGCACGCTGTCGACGAAATTTCTTAATTAATATGCTAATAAGGCACTAGACTGGTAGTGCAATTTAGCTTTGAAATATGCTGTCTTTTTTGAAGTGCACGAAAAAATTCCCATCATTCTCCTAACTCTCAATTTTATAGTGAAAATTTAATTCATTCGACATTCCAGTAAAATCATTATCAATTTGACATCCCTTTGAATGCGATTCGTCAGCCCAACTGGTAGAAAAGAGAAATCACGTATCATTAGTGAAGGTTCTTTGACATGTTCTCTTCATTGTTTTCTGTACACGAAGTTCCCAGAATCAAAACTGTAAAACGTTATAGTCTCAGCAGTATTAATACGCAACCCCGTTTCTATTCGTGAATCGTACTCGTTATGCATTCTTACGGAAAACGTATTTGTCACAATTCATTAACGTTAAATTTGGCAATAATGTTTTATTTTGATCCACCAGGTCCCTGGGCTCCTCCTCTAGGCGATGTTGTTCTGTGAGTACCAATAAGTTCACAGTTTGCTTTATTCTCCATGATCTCTCTTGCCCTACCGCAATAACCGCATTACAGATGACAGAAGTGAAATAGTGGCGGGCTTAATGAATAACTGATTTTACTGTCCGTGGGTGTAGTCCTTGTAGAAGCAGCAAAATTGAGGTCAGTAGTATTTAAATGTGGAAAATCAGACTCTGGTAGGTTAAATTAAATGCCTTAATGGGAAGGATGAAGTCTTATTCCAAAAGGTATAATTTTGGAACGAGTCAAATGATTTTAGAAGCTCACTAGTTTCTTTATCAATTCGTTAAGAATGAAACATCCGCTCTTGAACAAGAAATGCATTTTCACTATCTAAAACAAAATAATATGGTACAATTATAATATGCCTCTACATTATCAACATCTTGTAGAATATTTGTTTATACTGGTAGAAGAGAATTCTGCCGTGCGAAAGATGATGAAATTACGAAAGTCTGATATTGCACCTTCCTTTGATTTAACGATTTTGAAATAACTATTTTAATGCCTGGAAGACGTGATAGTCAGTTGGTGCGAAGTCTGGTGAATGTGGTGGATGATGGAACTTCAAAGTTCAGTTGCTGTAGTTCAAATTACGTTCTTTATGCAACATGTGGTTGAGCATCATCGTGCAAGAAAGAAAGATCCATCTCGACTGATTGATCTTTGTTTTATTGGAAGTTCACGTATTTCATATAATTTATTGCTGTAAGTATCGGCTTTCTAGCAGGATTTTCTTGATTCTGGTTACCTACAAATGGTCTTTTTCATTGAAATTACTTCCTGCTCATAATAATTTGTTTCATTTTTCATGCCTCTATTCAGACTACCAAAGTTCCACGGTAGTACAAGTGCGTGCCAGGAAGTGCTGAAGGAAATCAAAATAGGCTTGGATTTTCTGGCCAAACTTAAAGGACAATTTCAAGATAACTTTATGGTGGAGCTCTGCGATGATGAAGATCTCACTCCTGGCGTTTTGCACCATGACGAGTATATGGACGAGGGGTCCATTCTCATAAATCACCTCGCAAAACGCGTCTTTCTCAAGAATGCTCCTCTAAAGAATATGCTCTTCAAACCTGCCTTCTCGAATTACATGTTCAGGTACTTCATAGAATTTGCATGAAACATTATGATGCGAGTGCTATAGTTTAATTTTTTTTGGTTTACTCGAGCAAAGTCGTCCCTCAGACAGATACGATGAAAACACTGGTGCGCTGACGAGTGTCTCAATAGCACGAGTTGGATCCCCTCCAGCTTCTCAGTTTTTATTTCTAAGAACTTGCATAGTTGTAGAAGCAGTGTAGGTATAAAGATTATAAATAACTCCAAAAACCTGAGAGTTAGAAAATTTCCCGAGATGAAAGTTCGTCAATGAGCTTCTCTCTTGCTCTACAGGAGATGTCGATGAGTCTCAATTGTGGTATAACGTCGCTGAGATGCAGACGTACAAATTGAAAGCCTGATTTGAACATGCACTGGTCGAAAAGTTTGAGGTATTACATTTTATGATACGTAACTTAAACTCTATTCCTCGAGAGAAGCTTTAGGAGCAGCCTACAATCCGCGTATGATTGCATTATAAGGAGTTTTAAACGCCAAATTTTTACCTCTGTTCGTCATATTTGCAAAGGAAACCTCCAGAGTTATTTTGTTAATCATGGTTGTTCACATCTACGAGTCGTACATGAGCCGTCGTTCCAGAGATGTACTTTTAATTTGTTGGCAGTTGATTACGTGATGATAGAGTAAATAGCAGAAGTGAAACGTTAAAATTAATGAATGCCTATGATTTTTTGAATATACAGGTTGTGAATAACACTAAATCAGACGTCCTAATTCCCTTCATCCCAAAATTTAGGGAGCTTCAAACGGTGTGATAAAATGAGCTAAATGACAGATATGCCCACTATTTACTGTTCCAACTTTGTAATTTTGAGTATAGGTAGTTTATATATTTGAAGTATAATATTCACATCAAATTGACAGTAACTTAGTTTCTGTAGACGTAATGGTTGGTAGGAGTACCGAGAAGTACGTTAAGTAGATAAATGGTTGATATTATAGTTTCTTTAATGATGCGTACGCTCAGGCTTGGGTCGGTGAAGATGAGGCTAGCTGTAGAGCTGCTGCAGGCGGCTGTCATTGCCCTGCTGAAGGCCGTCGACGCAGCGCTGCTCAGGAAAGAGTAAGTAATTGTCACGGATAGGTCGGTAATTTCGCCTGTAATGATACCATTATTTTAAATGCATTCTTCTACTTTTTAGGATGGTAATTTTTCATATTTGTATTGGTGCAAAATAATTTACTCCGTAGGATCCAGAAATCAAAAGGTTATAATTTTTTTTATTGGCGCTCCATTAACGCAGTTCTGATTTCATATGCACATTTACCCCCCGTTTTCGAAAAAAATTTCTGATCTCTGTTAGAGAATGCATTGTGATTTCCGATGCACTCATTTTTTTGATAAAATTTGTCAACTTGATTATTTCGATCCTTTCTTGAGTTCTTTCCGTTCCTTTCTTCGGGTTATGTTTTTTCCTCTGGTCTACATGTACCTCTCGCTCCTATTTTTTTCTCTCTCGCTCTTCATGCTACTTTCGTTTCTTCTTCAAGCGCTTTTCTCTTTTAAAGTATTAATGACTTCGTGTAGAACATTAAAAAATGAAACTTTCAATCTTTACGTGAAACAAATGTTCCGTATAAATTTCAATCCCAACCTACATGTGTAAATGAAAACTTTAATTGTAGGATTCACCTTAATTGAAATATTCATTTTTTTCAAAATCAGCACTACGCACTTCATGTTAATTTGGTGTTTTGTATAGTGACCGTCACGAGTTTTTCCAATTATGCATGAACCAAAAAATATCATTTATTACACCATCTGGAAATGACTGTTCATTCCTTTCATTTCGTCTTCCTTCCATAGCCCATTTCTTATGTCGCTCTCTTCAGCTCCAAAATTGCACCGTGAAATTCTAACGGGCTCAATTTGTCTGCATATAGTTTTAAAGTTTTTACTCGCACGAAGAACAGACGGTCCAAAACTATACTTAGTGTACTAGCTTGGGTCACAGACATGAACCATTGAAATTACTTTGATTTTATCACTATTAAAGCTCGTTCTGTTCGCTCGTCAGTTTCGGTGCTGCTCTGTACCTCGTGCAACTGCTGCGCTGTGCCGTCATTAGGTTGTTGTGGATGCTGCGCTTCAAGCCTCTCCAAGCTTCCTACCTTTTTGGTCTGCATAAATTCTTTGAAGGAAAATGCTACGGTCTTTTCTACTTCAACAATGTAGCCGGGAGGAGATATGTAGAAGTGAGGGAGCTCTTCAAAGGGGCGGAGAAGACTTTCGAAGCGCTCGAAACTGAATTTCAAGATGAATTGAAATCTACAGGCAAGTTTTGCATACAGGGAAACTTCACCCGTTATTACGATTTCTGTCAAAATAATTATGCAGCATTTATCTAATTGATATTGAATAGTTTGGTTAAAACTTTGAGTTTTACGTCAAAGTGAGCTAACACGAATAATTCCCTTAAAATGTGCACGCGTATGCGTTCAACCCTTTAATCATTCTTCGGATATGTTATTCATTTTAAAGGAAAATATTACCGGTGTCGCTTGAATAAATGTTACTTCTGAAGGCTACTTTGTCTTGCAAATAGCTACTCTCAGAATTGCGTAGATTTGCCCGTTCTATCACGCTATGCTGGAACTTTATTTCCTTCTTCATGCAAGGTGACAGTGATCTGCTGTACGAGTGTGAACTCCGATTGCCCTCCTCGAGCATGAACTGCTTGGCGATTGCCTATCAAGCTTTCTACGGCGTGGCTATTTCCCCTAAATGGAAACGTACATGGATGCAAAAGGAAGTCATAGCTATCACTTACATAGCACGCCACCTTCGTTATTGGAAGTGTGAGTTATCTAGCATGTAACGTTACTCCCCTCACCCTATAGGGCATTTTGGTCTCATTTTTCTAATTTGTTTAAATAATAATTGAAACAAATTTAAATAAACAAATAATAACTTGTTTGGCTTTGAGAATTATTTATCATGAAAATATGAATTTATCTATAGTAAAATTGTAACATGACGTAACTTGCTAAGAGGGTTTACGTTGTTGCTTCAACAGTCTGCGTTGTTTCGGAGTATGTCCGCTTTGAGCAAGAGCGTCGGATGGACCACCTCAACAAAATAGGAGGGCGGTTAGACGGGGCTGTGTCAGAGCCGCGCATCAGTCGACTAGGTCGAGCTTGTCTCTTCCTTCTGAACGCCCAACTCTACCAACTGAAGAGCGTCTGGCAGCAAGCGTGTACGCTTAACTCCCTGGCCAGAGGTACTCATGTTGTCCGATCACCCAAATGGAGCAACGCGCTTGAAGTTGTGAGTAACCATTAACGATAAAAGGATTTATTCAACAGTAGTGCGGCGCGTCCGGTTTGCTAATATTGACATGACTTTGGTTAAATCAGGAATGTATTAATAAGGACGTGACTAATGTATTGAACTGTATACGACGTGAGTGTGGAAGTTTTGCTCAGCCATTCCAGCAAAGTATCTGCTTTCACGATGAATTAAAAAACCAAGAATGTCGTTTCTAAAAGTAAATTTAAGCGCGTGGCTCGCCAGACGTTCCTCTGGGTGTGGCTCGCCAGACTTGCCTCTAAAGAATCACTGATTCTGAAGAAAAGGTAATTTTTGTGTGCTGTTAACCATTTCATTGTGTTCATCAGTAGATTTTGTAATACTACTTTTAAATTTTTCACTAGTTGTGAAATTTCCATAAGGTGGCATTAATGCTTCTTTTACATAGAAGTTTGGTGCTACTGTGAATTAAAAACGGTTTCGAACCTCGAAGCAAGTGTGATGTAAGTACGTATTATGTATTCACCCTCATATATTTAGCTGTTTGATATATTGATTCCTTATTTGCCAATGCCATTAACATCATTGAATTTTTAGCTTTCACCCCGTAGTCCAATTTTTAGTTTTTATTGACACTAAATCACTTTGTTAGCCCTGACTATAATAATTTTAGTAACAAGTGTTGGATGCTTGAAGTCAAACGGATTTCAAGGTTCCTCTAGTAATTTTAAAATTGTTCATGCAGCATTTATCCTAACACGGAGGAGGAAGGTAGTCAAGTTGCCAATGTAGTCCCGTTTTTACTATTACAAAGTCACGATCGCCGTTTTAATAACATTTGGCATGCTGGCGCTACCACAAGTTGCCCTGAGTTTAATGGAAAATTTCTCATAACCACTCAGCGCGGTAAGAGCATGCGGGGTGCCATGTTGGAGTTGGCGGAGGAGATGCAGTGTCCCCATGCTGATAATGATCCCCTGACTCCGACGCGTCCAGTCCTCAGGTCCATCTACGTCCTCGTTGCTACCAAGACTTTCTGCGATGGAGTGTTTGACCAGCTGCTGTATCACGACGAAGTGAACAAGGTATGAATTTTTAGTTCAGTAGTGTAGAATAGCAAAAGTAACCGGAGAAAATAATACTACACCGGAAAAAGTGCGTTCCACTTCACAAACAAAAGTTGGTAACCTTCCTTGCCACTAGAAAGTGCGTTGAAAGCCAGTCGTCGTTAGAGTATCTTGGTGAAAAAGATAAATGGGCATGCAGGATTCTTGAGGTAAACAAAATTGGAACAAGTCGTACGGAAAAAGTCTGTTCTCACCCGTGTATCCTGAGGAATTAGCGCTCCTCAGCGTGGATCCTAGCTATTCACTGCAGAATAAAATCGTTGTCGGCTGCTTTGGGTTAAGTTTTTTGTTACGTAGCTAGTCTTTTTTTTCTTTTTCGCTTGAGAGGACGCTTTCTGTGCGACGAATCTATCATTTTGCGTTAGTATCCACGACACTTGATCTGTTCAGCTCTTTGTAGATGGCTTTGTAGAATTGAGATGTACCCCGATGCTTTAAAGTACTCTGACCTAAACATACGTGGTTATTTCCCCGTCATTATTCTCTAAACTTGAAAATTGCAATGTGCGTTGCGTTTCCACTAACTACGGACTGATGGTTCAGGTTAACGATACGAACGAGTTACCTAATCCATGTTTGCGTGACTAGGCATTTTGCTATAGACTGTTCGTTGAACCTAGATATGAAACTGTTAATTTTTACTCTTCCTAGTTTATATCAGTGTGCCATATTAGTACACGAATTAGTAGACTACCCTACGTGGAATTTATCAAGCTAACACGTTGCCTCCGATTGCCTGATGGGTGTAAAACTTTACTTCGTACGCATAGTCACTAGAAGGATCTGAAAAAATTACAGAACCTAACCTAAGTGGTACACATACGTACCACTTCGGAGTCAACGTGTCAACAAACAAAAGTAAGTTCAGTTGCGCCGAGTACTTGCAATACTGCAGGTTAGAAACTAAGCGACTTTAGCCTCAATAGTCCGCCTGAAAAAGTTTCCTTTTAAGGACAACTTTTAGGCTTTCAGGCAGTCCAGAAAAGTTATTCTGAGCTTTGTTCATTTGCAGTCTTGCTTCACTATCAGTATATTCTAAAGTCCTTTTATGTATTCCTTTTTGAAGAATTTCTGTAAGCTCATGGTAATTTAATAGTATTTGACGTTAGATTTTTTACCGTTAAGCATGCTGAAATCTGGTAATGATATTCGAAAGTGTAGGAAGTGATGACTTAAGCAGCAGGTGTTTGCTTCTCAAAGAGCGAGGGCATCTCGCGAGTTTTAAATCTATGAACGCCTAATTTGCTAGAGATGGTTTCGCTCGCGTCATTAAAGTTTCTATTAAATGACTTCTTCCTGCTTCAGAATTAAACAATGTAAAAAATGCGCTACTTATTCTTCGTGCACAGTAGCCATTAATTGACATGTGTTGGCCAGGTTTACTCCACCTGCTTTCAGCCTTTGTACAACATCATGATGTTGTTGCAAGACGGCCTGGCCCCGTGGGTTGATAAAGCGCACATGGATGCAACTGGTTTGTGTCGCCTGAAAGTGCGTCATCCTGAGGAAATCTTCGTCAATCAAATCCTTGCGCTTCTCTTCTACAGCACTGCCCTCATTTACTACAGAGTCATCGGGTATTTAATTTTATTTCAAATTGAATTACGAAACAAGTTGAATTTTGTAAATCTGTTGAATTAGGGTGTGGTTAAAATGGACGATCATGCTATTTTTGAGGTTCGTGTACGCATATTTAGTTTATTATTTGGCGTTCAGACGCGAAATGGAATAAATTGATTTTCTTGATTCAAACCAACGAGGGGTCCTTCAGGAAGCTGTTAACACATTAAGAGAAATGAGAAATGGTATCTGAAATAAGCGATTCTGCTTACCCGGGTCGTGGAACAGCGTAAAGCCGAGCTTTTTATTTCATTTAAAACTCAATGTTTCATGAGTAAATTATCATAGTTTCGAATTACTTCTATATTGAGCAGCATGTTTCGATAGCATGATCGTAAACCATTTCTTCGATGGAAGATATCACGTATTCGAAAAAGTTTGATATTTTTCTGATTTAAAATCGCAAAACCGAGCGAGCTTTTTCCTCTACTTGAACGACTTATTTCTTTCCGTGAACAGCAATTATTTATCTTGAATAAAAAGCGTAACATTATACATGAAATTTTGAGTTGCTTTCACCATATCAAAAGTTTGAAATTATTTGGACACGAGTTAGTAAAGTTATCCCAAAAGAAAATGTAAATTTTACTAAAACTATCTTTGGTTGTACTCGGATGCGAGCTTTTGCGATGCCTTTCTACTCTAGTTCAACTTTCTAAAACTTGGTTAAATTTTGTGTTAATCTCTCCATTATTAATCATGAAATGACGCAAATATGGTAAATGATATACCTGCCATGGGAAATCAAGTAATAACTGGCTCTTTGATAACATAACTCATTTCTTGCAGCGTACAGGAATATGTATTATGTGTACAAATTACTTTCCGTATGATTTTCAGTTCCCATGTCTCTTTCACCCAGAGGGAGCACGCCAACGACGAAGGCTCAACGCGACGTGTGCCTGAACAACGCGTCTATTTACCTCGCGCTCTCCATGGCCTACATTAGGAGGCCCGGCGTGGCTGCGGCAATCATGCACCGCGTCTCCGACCTCGCACTCAACTACGACCGCTGCCTCATTCAGGGTGAGAAACCACTGCTCAGTAGAATGACCACGCTATTCATGTGACCAATTACAATAATTATTTCGCGAAAATTGGTCTCTGCAACATTTATCTTACATTGGCATACACTGCGATGAGAAACGTGCTGGAGAGATGTCACCTTAATTAAAAAAGAAAGAATCTTGATTATGAAAAACTCATTGTAAAAGACTGGGCGTTTCTCCTGAAATTCCCTTGTTTTATTAGTCGCTAATAGTTTTCCCTAGATACTGCTCTAGTGCAGGGAAGCTGACTTGCATCGACCTACAGTGCATCTCCAGAAACTTCTATAGAAATAGAATAGCTTTAGCCCATCGTCGACTGGTTGAACTCTCGCTACCGTTTTATTCACATGACTCAAGTTAACTTTACTTGTGAACACGTTTGGTAGCTGTACTACAGATTCGAAAAAGTTGAGTTTTCTGACGTAGCAAGAACGATTACCAACCAAGCATCATCATACTGTAACGACTAGTAAATACGTTGAACGAAGGCCAGAAGCAACTTCGGTTTTTCATCTGATGTTCATCATCCATTCACTTCGTTAGAGAAATCTCGTGTTTCTGAAGGAACGTTCATTTACCTCGTTAAAAATTATTTGTCAGACATGAGTGAACTACCTTCATTCAAATGCTATGACACTTATGATGCCTGCACAATTAAGATTGCACAGAAAGTTATACATTCTGAAACAATTGAAGGGTGGAAAGCACTAGTGGACTACTTGCATTTTTTCCCATGGTAAATATAATATATTTTCCACGGAAAAAAAATGCAAGTAGTCCACTCCCGTGCTGTCGCTAACACAGCGCAGACCGAGGCGATTACGATCCAGTAGTTTACTATATGAAGGGTGGACAGCACTAGTGGACAACTGCATTTTCTCCTGTGGGAAAAAATGCAAGTAGTCCACTAGTGCTTTCCACCCTTCAATTCAAATGTAACAGTTACTCGACCTGAAGATAAAGAATGCTTGATGATTTCGCACTGGACTAAAATAACGTGGTAGTGTTTTACATTGTTTTGAGTTTCACTAAATTGTCAGTAACACTAGGTCTACAAATGCTCTAATGCTTTGGTAGTGTGCGAAGACCACCATATGAACTAGTGATAGTCTAAATAATATCATGAAAAAGATTATCGTGGCTAGTTTCCTAGAACAACGTGGGAGTCCTTTATGAATAAAAGTTTGGCGGGTAAAAATTTCTTGGGTTTCGATCAATCACGGTTTTGCTGTGGCTCTGAAATCGATTTAACTGCTTCGACTTTGACGCTGTTCAACAATTTGCTCTTCAACGAATTTTTCAACAAATTCTACAGGTCGAAACTTTCCTGGGCGAATAAACAGTTTTAATTAAGTTTAATAAAACCGAAGTGTTTGTTGGGTCACAACACTCTCTGGGAGAGATACCAATGCTAACGCGTTTCTCAGTCAGTATATGCATGTTAATTAGAAAACTTGGCACTCCTAAGTGGTTTTCCAATTCACGTTACTTAACCTATGAAGTTCATTAACGTTTTCTTGCATATAAAAACTTCAAATTTTGCATAAATTTTGACTTTAAACAACAAAAAATAACGAAGCTCGAGTGTAATATAGTGGCATCAATCCCATCTAGTTCGAAAGCCCACTGTTATGTTAGTTTGTGGATAGATTGGCCAAGCTGTTTTCTTATTTTTCCGTTTTTCGGGGAGGGGGGATGGGGGATGGGGCCTCGCATAAAGTTCAAGCGATGTTGTATACGTGTCCTCTATGTATTACAATTAACCACCTTTCATCAATTCTAATTTTCATTGGTCTACTGATTTTAAGAAATCACTCAGAGGAGCAGCAATTCCAAACTTTATTTAGCGTACTCCGATATTAAGAAGTATTTAAATGGATGTTCGGCAGCCATCTGTTCATCGTACTTAAATCTATGCAAACTTTTCTCCTCTAGTCGCTATGAAGAATATTCGTGGTTTGATGGGCCGAGCGACGACAGTGCTGAATGTATTCTTCTTCCTCCTGCCCATGCTCTGGGAGCTCTGCATCGATGCGGTCAATGATGGACCAGTTAATTGTAAGACCTTCGCAGATAATTTTAGAATCGAGATGTAGAAAATTTCTTTCCATGGGATAACGTATTCGCTTGAAGACTCGCACCAAAACTAAAACCCAATAAAATATTCATTCATGCTAATCTATATCGGAACCGTTACAAACAGAATAGATCATGACTAGAATCTCTGTAGGCGATGCAACAGCACTAGTCCACTAACCATGACGAGTTGCCATCAGTAACTCGTCTCATTAAATTCTTTGACTTGATTGTTCGTCGCCACTCCACGCAACGACCCACTTAACACCAGTACTACGTAGGCCAGACGAATGTCCTCACTAAATGAGTTACGATATTTCTAAAGCCTGTTGACTGTTTTTGCCTTTCACCAGATATTCCTAAAAATAAATAGAATGTTTAGTAAATCTCGTAATTAGAGTTTGCTCTAATCTTCTCTGTATTTGTCACTTTTACCTTATTGTGAAAGTAGAATTGAATTACTAACTTATCGTTCACTTAATGTGCGAGTAATAACATTTCACAATTTAAAGTACCTTTACACAGGAGATAAACTGACTGCCTTCTGATGCAATTTCTAAAAACTGAACTGAAACCTACAATGCTTAGCTCAGGTGTGAATATGAATTCCACAAGTTTCATTTCCATAGTCGTTGGGTACTTAGTCAGAAAAATTGTTCGTTCGATATTAATTGTTTTAATTTTCAAATTGTTGCCATATTGACTTGTTACTGATCAGGCCGTAAAAATTGAAAACAATGATAATCACACTCTTGCAAAAATAAAAAATTTAAACTTGGTTTCAAGACAACAGCTGGAAGTACCTCCTCACTCGTTTAAATCTCAAGCAATTATAGTATTTTTATTATTGGTATATTTTCATTATAATTGGAGAGTCGGATAAACTAACCAGTCATTAACTTTGTACACAAAAGTAAGTAATTTTCTCCTAAGCTGGTAAAACTTTTTTCCAGATACCGGAATCACGTTACGAAAAGCTTATTTGCCATTGCTTCTGCAGAACATTAAAAACAAGGCTAACAGAGAACAGATGAGATTATTCGAGTCACTCTTAGGATATGTGACTACAGATCTTGAGTTCGACAACCATCGTTCAGTAGTTCTTAAAGCCTGTTCTGTTGATTCTACTAACCCGACCAAAGAAATGAAACATTTGGCTCACGAGTGCGAGGGAGAATTAAACGTCTTCAAGTTCAATTGTGAATTTAGCAACAGTGAAGGAGATAAAAGGCCACCCATCCCAAGTAGGTATCCGTGGGGCGAATACCACAAAGTAGAACATCACCTTGCCACCTTTGAAAAACTTACACAGGGCTTACAGCCGTTCTACACACAAAGTAAATTTAAGTCACTCCTCGCGAACTTCAACGAACAGGCGTTTACTCCTTCCAGTGACCTAGAAACTGCCTGCAAGGACATCTTGACCAACATTGAATATCTGTGCTTGCTGATTGATGACAGGCTCAGTAAAGATCAACAGAAGATATTCATGACACCGTAAGTAAATGACTATTTTCCTTTTTCAGTTATAGGTGTCCCCAAAACGTAACATAGATATTCCTCGTACGATTAGCTATGCTACAGAAGCATTAGGATCAATAACGGTGAAGCTGAATACAGTCTGCGTGTACTTGATGTAGTTATTGCAATTTAAATTTTAGCTATGGAACAGTACTGTACTTTCTTGGTATTCGGCAAAATAATTGATATATTACTATGCACAGTATATGAAACATCAAGTATTCACGTACTTCAGTGATTAAAGCCCTAAGACGTTATCACTACTGTTCAATGTTAAACCTTTTTTAAAAGATTATAGAACATTGTTACTACGTAACTCCATAAAAACTCTGACGGTTCCAAAAACAGTAATAAATGACATTACTTTAAAATTGAATGAATAAAATTTCGCTTACTCGGTTTGACATAAATCTCATTAAATGTTCATAACGCGTTACTTTGCCCCAAACATTTTTACTAAAAGTTAAGTTAGTTCTTATAAAACTATTGTCAATTAGAGCCCTCAAAATAGGATTGGTCAAATGTAATTTATGTTTTACTATTGTAACCTAATCTGAGAGAAAAATGGTCAAAAAAATTGCAGTAACAAGAAACCTCGGTGACGATGCTTTTCTTTATGAAGAGGCCTAGTCTTCAGGGTATTTGACGAATTTAAATCACATGATTGAGATGACTCGCGAGCATCTCTCCCAGAGGAAAGGTTGTATCTTGAAACTGTCTCATTCAAAAAAAAATCTCGTACGAATAAAAACTACTTCCAAGAAAGAAATTTTGGTCCTGTGGTTTCGCTACATCCGTTTATAATTCATAAAAAACTCATGAAACTATTTTGACCACGAGAATAGTAACTTTTTGTTAGTTTTTCATATCGGCAACATTCTAAGAACCGTGAGAATTAGGCTGGTGAATATTCGGAAGCCGATGTTCAAAGTGTGTGTGAATGCTAATGTTGGGCAATATTGAGCGTCAGTGAAATATCCATTGTTTTATTGAGAAGCATAACTAGTCACATTTTCCTCTAATTTCGAAGAAACGAAAAATATCAACAAACTGCTTGTCGTACTGACAGTACAAGTTTCTTCCCATAAACGATATCACAATTTGAAAGTTTTGACATTATCTGATAGTTGTCAATAACCTTCTGTAATACTTTCCGAAATAGATATCTAAAAATGTCCCCTTTTCAACGAGAATTGTATTCTTCTATTTTTTTAGATGCTAATAGAAACCTATTTTATTTTACAGGACAGCAGATATCGAGATTAAACCCTCAGACGTGTTGGCAGCAATACGGATGTCTCGAGTGTACAAGATGCAGCCTACTTCTTCTGTGGTGTGTCTCACGCGCACGATGTCCAAGCTGGAAAAGGTTTTCTGTGGAGGTGCCTACACTACGCTCATGCGGGGGGAGATGGATTGAGGGTCTTGAGGCGAGTACATTGCTAAGCAGAACTACGAGCGATTTAATTCTACGAAAATGACTACTATTCCGAAATCATGACGTAATTAACGGAAAAATTTATTTGAAATCAGCTTGGGTAAAAAGATGCTTCTCTAATATGAACCAGAGAGCAGGAATGTGACTGGTTGCGGACCAAGGTAGAGCCACAATGAAATGCTGATCTCTGCTTGAAGCTTAGGATTTTTTAACCTTCGGAGCCACCGACATCATATATTAATGAATATAGCGTGTGCTAATATTGGAATGTGTTGTTAAGCTTTCCTAAAGATGTGTATTGTGCCTTCTACGAGTAATTTTGGTAGTGGTAGGAGCCTTTACTAGCAGATCCTCTAAATCATTATAAATGTTGTACTGAATAAGTAAAATTGTGTCAAGGAGCGTAATAAAGCAGTAAGCTTCTAAGAGAATGAGTTATCTGTAAAATTCATGGGCCCCTCACTTGCAGAATCGCAGGGGTATCCTTGGTAACTATTTCGCGTATCAAATAAATTTGTAATTTTATCCTCTTCAAATTTTATTAAGTGCTCAATGCTCGAGCGTTGTCTTTCGATGTTGCTTTACTTGCGTTTGAGTCATGGCTTGTTTTCATTGTTAATTTGTTCTAGCAATACGTTTCCGTTAAATAAAAAATTTCTGAACAAGTTGTATTATTCACCGTGTTCATGTAGAAATGTCAATTTGGAAATCCATTCAGCAATCTTTAATGAAAAGAATCTTGCTACTCGTACAATCCAACTGACAGTTAAGTTTCTCGTGTTATCCATTTTGTTTGTCTGCACTCACGTCTTCCGAGCTTGCACTTGCTGGAGATCTCTGACGCGGGAAAGATGAAGTCTGGATAGTTGCACTCACAGTGACAGCACTCACAGTACGAGCGTGCAAGCAAGATAAACTTTGAAATTTTTTTTCAAAAATTTAATGAAAACTTAATTTATGTGAGGTATTTCCTTTGCATTTTTCCCCACTTAAAGGAGCAGTGCAGTAAAATTTTTGCGTTGTCTGGACACATAACTCATGAATGTTTCTTGCAGGTTGTTCCGTGTGACAATTATTTCTGGGCGTTACGCAAAGGTATATAGAATTGGAAAGTAGTTATACCGATTTCTTTATTATTAACGTTTACATAATGAAATTCTCTTATGGATAAAGTAATAAAAATATCTCATATTTGGAAAAAGTTTCCACTTTGAATGGACGGAGGTTCCGTTAAATGCAGGAGTGAGCGAATGAAGTGAGTAATTCTTTTCATCTTCTATTGTGTAGATTTTAGAATGAAACTTAAGCATTCATATACCAAAAGTGTATTCCATCTATTCAAAAGATTAAATTTAGTCAAGACAGTGAGTTGGACAAGAAGAAAATTTCCTTCTGATATCGTTCTCGTGTGTAGTTCATGATTGACGGTAAAATTAGTTTGTTTCAATATGAGGTGATACACATGAAATAACAATTTGTTGACATGAGATTCAGATTCACAAATACAACGTATTTATACCTACCATGCTTTCAAACTACGTTACTGCTAATCCCTAACAACATTATCCTCAAACTCGATTGTATGTTCAATTTTAATCATAAAAATTATTCCAGGAACTCTCATTACATCGCTACTACCGTACAATTTTTCTGAGCTGTAGCAGCACACTAAGAAGATACCTTATGCTAAGTACGCTTCACTTTATTACTGTTACCTAGCAGCACGTAAAATTAGTTTTGTATTCAGAAGTCAGTTTATATCGCTGACGTTTCATTCATATCTCGCTAAACTACTCTCAAAATAAATTTCCATTTATAAATTTAACAAAGATCTAACGAGTTCTGCTCAAACAGCTGGGGTGCTTTAAAATTCCTGTTTTATACTTTTTAATAGAATACTAAAAAAATATTAATTCATTACACACCCTAAAAAAGTTGAGCAAAATGCAATTGCCGTTTTTCAACAGCAATAAGGGCAGGGTCCAACCGCCAACATAAAAAACATGTAGTACATTAGTAGTAGTACTACGATATAAGTATTTGTGAAAAAGAAATATTTAAGGATATTACCATTGGGGGTCATAAACAAAAAACGATCACCTAAGTGCAGGTCTCGATAAAGCGAATCAACAAGTGACAACAAAGCTTTTCAGCAAATAAATGCAACATTAAACTTACCAGTAACATTTAGAAAGTTAGACAAGCGTAAACTTCAGTGCAGAAGCGGAATGTTAACTCGCTGCTAACGTAGATACTTATTTCGAGTTGTCAACGAAATAATTTCACTGTACAGCATCTAGGAATATCTCGGATCATATTGCTCACCTGTGCCATCACCGACGGTGGTTGAATTGTGTCTAGAATGTTTTACGGCTTTCTGGCTGTATTTCCTGTGCCTGGGGGAATTCTTGGGCGAGTTCGTATTTTTTTGGTACCGTGGCAAATCTTCAGACCCGTGCCGATGGCTTGGTTTTCTCTTTGGAGAGTGATTGTGATGATGGGAAGAATAATTCATTGGAGGATTCTTGTGAATAGGTGGTCGTTGAAACGAGGGTCCGCCTAAAGTAGAATAATTGTTGTGATTGTAACATAAACTTTGAGAGCTGAATTCAGGATGCACAGAAGGGCGTTGTGTCGTGGATGGTGGTGCAGGACGGGGAAGAGAGTTGCTGTAGCGAGAGATTCCGCTTGGAGAGGACATGTAAATGGGTGTTGAATTTAAGGGATTCCAGTCTGGTCGAACGAACGTCGTTGGGCGTTGGGGATACACTAGCTTTCGACGGGCGTTTGGACCCCACACCCTCCGAGGGGTGGGAGGCAAACGCCCATAAATAGGAGACAAGTGCATCAAATTCGTAGGTGAAGTGAGCTGGTGATTGACCAGGTGTGACGACATTTGAGACATCTTGGGCGAAGAGGAAGGTGGGGGATGTATGAGGGTGCCTGAAATGGCTGTGGCACTTACCCCGTTGCTAGGCGTAATTCTAGCGAAGGTAGGTGCCGCTGTCGAAGAGAAAGATGAAGATCGAAGGGCTACAGGAGCAAGACGAGAAGACCTGACTGCTCCTGGTGGGGAAGTTGGCGGTGACCCTGGTCCCCTTCACAGCTGCGCCTGCGAGCCTCTCCAAGAAGCGGCGCCCCCCATACTCACAGCCCCGTACGTTCCTGTGCCGTAACCGATGCTGCCGTAAAAGTCGCTTGGCGCTCCAGGACCGGATGGCGAATAATCTCCCTACAATTAGACGGATAAATAATTTAAATGGCATGAAAATTGTTCGATAATACATCGAGTTATAAAGAGACTACTTATGAATAAAATACGTCCTGGTATTTTTCTTCATATCAGAATGGTACTTCTAATATTAGAAATATATATTACATGCAAAATCATGGCTTCTTTGCTCTCTCATTGCATGCGGTAATCATTACGTAAGTGGTAAGTCAAAAAGCTTTTTACCCGCTCTCTATACCGGGTTGGCCGAGAAGTCCATTGAACATTTAACCCTTTCAGAACCAAATTATTTTCATACTGATCAACATATTGCGTGAATCACTTTTTACTAATCCACTTATTAGTAAAGATCCACTTATTACTTTACTTATTTACCACTTATCTTTACTAATCTTTATGTAATTTTGCCGTAATTTTGAACAAAACATTTAGAATGAGACTAAAGGGAATGATTTTTAAAGTTTGTTTGGGGCGTATCAACTCGAAGGTAGCGAAAGGGTTAAAGGAAGTCTGGGATTAACAAAAGCTGAACAAACGTCTTACAATTTTGGGAAAAATCTTTGGTGCTGAACAAATACATTGATCAGGTACAATTAGCATGCATGCTCCCTTGATTACACACAACAATCTTTTCTAGGCAAACTGAAATAGTTTATTCTAGAGCTAGGAATTTTTTTCTCGATCTGACTTCGCATATCAGTGATAATCAAAGGCACGACAGTAAGCAAAGTCCTCGCAACAATTATAGGCTATCAGATCTTCATGCACCTTCAGCTTGGGGAAGTACTCCCATCACACATGAAAGATAAAGCCCCCGAACTAAAATTGGCCAAATTTTTCAAAACAATGAAGAACACCACAGAGTCTTCCAGGAAGGAGCCCAACTCACCGCCATGTATCTGTTCAGTTCGTCCTGCGTATCGAAGATCATGATCATGTAAGGGCTTCCAGGGACGTGTTCACCAGACCACTTGACTTCGACGCGGTAGTCGCCAGGCTCCGTCGGGTCATACTTGCACAGGATGGTGCGATCCTTTTGAGATTCGCGCTGCATCTCCACACGGAATGCTCCTAAGAGCAAGATGACTGTATTACTAATAGGAAAGTTTTAAAAAAATTTTGTTCACTAGTTAAAGTTATTATTAGTTAATAATTATTGGATTAGCTACGACCAAAGAATCAAGTTTTTACGACCAAGTGGCTTGGTCGTAAACATTTTTTCCAATTATGAGTCTTTTACAAAAGCTAAACAAGCTTTAACGTGGGTTGGTCTTGAAGTGGAATTGTTTGGTGAAATATATTCAAGTAGGGATCGACGAATCTTACACATGATACTTGAAATCTGTTTTAAAATAATTTCTGATAAATTTCTTTCTTGCAGATATAATAACTTTCCGACGAAGGAAAACACGAACTTGTCTGCACTTTCATTAAAACAAGTTAGCCTGCGTTCTTCTTACGCGTATGTGATTATGAGTGGTACAATTATGGTCATATGATTGAAGTTAGTTCAATCGCACAATTTTCTTGACACTGTTATAATAGAAATGGGACCGCACTGACAGCAACATACTCCAAAGAAGGAAAAAGGTCACAAATCTGATTTTTCTAAACGGTAGGTGTCTCAGCCCGCAATTCGTACGAAATGCCGAAGCATATTGCCAAGAAAAAAAAGAGGACCGTTGCATAACAATACCCGTTCATGTGCATGCGCCGGCCGGGAAGCTGAAAGTACTAACCCTCTTGTTCCTACAGACTGGAACTCCAGCCTTCCGACTATCAACTTTATGGAGCGCTCAGAGATGCTTTGCGAGGTCTTATCACTAGTATGGTTAAATAGTACAAGAAGCAGAGCTTATTAATAATTGTCCAACCAACTAGAAACCTTTGATGGAATACGCAAGCAGCTGGACCACTAGATAAACTGCATTGAAAAATATACCGTTCAAAGGATAACGTAAAATAACTTCATACATGATTGAGCCCTGTTTTTGAGTTTGAAAACTAGAAAATAAATATTCAGATGACTTTTGACTTTGCTACGCATAATAGCATATTGATTCAATGTTCATTCTGTAATTCTTGAATATAATTTGTACCGAAAGAGTTATTTTCATTTAATTCAATCCTTACTATATCAAATACCAAATAAAAATAATAAAACACTTGATGCATATGAAGCCCATAGCGGCATTTATTTTGAAAACTGAGGATACCTATAAGTCTCGCCGTCTTTGCACTTAATAGTGAAAATTTCATGAAGTAAGAACTTGGTTTATCTCTAACCTTTAGGCCCTCGTATCCTGACGGTGAGCTGCCCTGCCCCTGCTCCTCGCGTGTCACAGATGAAGCGACTTTGGTACGTGGCCAGTACCCCATGCTCGATACCCGGCCCGTACACGCGTACCTGGGGAACCACGAAGTTTTTGAGGTTAATTAATAACACAACATTTCAAGGATTTTCGGGAAAAAAGTTAGATAATCAATCTAGATGTTAGAAGACACGAAAGAGCTCCAAATTAAATGGTTACCAGTTTGTTGCATTTCTTTTCATATAAATGTTAAGGGGAAATACAAAGAGTTTAATAAATTGAAATACGTGGAACTAAGTTGTAAGTATGAGAATCAATTGAACAAACTAATAGACCAACAAAAAAATCGGGAGTGATCAATAATTAATACCAGAAAAAACATCATAACTTTACAATAAAGACAAAGTCTGACCTTTGAAGGATCCGGAGCTCCAGCCACCTTGATGAGGAAGGGTGACCCAGGCACGTGCTCGTTCTCGTACATCATTGTCAGCTGGTGTCGTCCAGCCTCCTGCATCCAAATAGTGGATAACACGATAATATAATTATGTTGTGTTTTTACTTCAATTACAACGTAATAAGTAAATTCTACGATCAGCAATTGAGCCGATTCATGCCTCTCATCCTCACCAAATTAGGATAACCGACATCCTTTCTGGTCTCTAGATAGCAACAGGCCTAAAGTGCGCGTTTCGGAGCAATCCCCGAAAGCTCGAGTCCCATAATGTTCTAGGGGAAAGATATAGAATCCCGACTATACTTATTTGTTGTTGGATTATAAGGTGTAAAGAACGTTGGTGACAGTGTTGTCCTCTGAAGAAACTTTCCCTAATTACTACGTACATTCGTAGTCTAGAAATAGAATGAGGCTATAGGAACGAACCTTCTGGCCTATTCTTGGGTCGGACAATTACTTCGATAATTATTCGGTTGTTTTACCCACGTTCTATGCCGTATTTCTAGCCACGTCAACCATGTCGGCAGCGGGATTCGAACCCGGGTCTTTCTGCTCGCAAGCAGATTCGCTCACCAGTCGACCAAGCTGGTGACAGTCGACCAAGCTGGTGACAAGTCGACCAAGCTGGTGACAGTCGACCAAGCTGGTGACAGTCGACCAAGCTGGTGACAGTCGACCAAGCTGGTGACAGTCGACCAAGCTGGTGACTGTCGACCAAGCTGGTGACTGTCGACCAAGCTGGTGACTGGTACCATTTGGTCTAAAATCAAATGTCAGCACATAACATTCGAACATTATTTACAATAGTTTTTTAAACGTTCGCTTCTCTCTTACTAATGTCGTATTCACATCATTTCTGACGAGACGAGCTTTATTTTTATTTGATCTTTTTTCAAGCGCGTATTTCATGCAGTAAGTTTGTACATAAATTAATCTTACTATAGTTTTCAGACATAGAAGAAGACTGATTTTCGTTTACTATAACTCGTTCATATGTGTTGAGCGAATGCAATGATTCAAGCATAATTTTTTACCAGAATTTAATTAGGAACCCTGAATAAGTTTACACAATCACTGCACATGATTGAAACAAGTAAGAAACTGACACAAAAGCGCTTATTCAACTGCTTCTTTTATGATTCGTTAATATAATAGATCATTTTTAGTGAGTCTCACAGGAGTAACAACACCTGACGCATAGAATATTTTCTAAACGCGAGAAATAACAATTATCAGGTTGGATCCAAATAAAAAAAGCGATACTCAAACAGAAGCTCATGGAAAGCATCACGTATATGGAGAAACAACTCCGTTGTCTGCTGTCAACATCGATGTTACGGAAAAAAGTTGCTGTGGAGAATAAATTACAACCCCAAGTACAGAAGACCCACGCTCTTAGAAACTTAACAATAAACTCCGAGTTCAAGCCAAGTTCACCTGGGGTCTGATATTGAGCGTAAAGGTGCCGTCTCTATGGTCGTAGAGCTCACACACCGCCATCTTGTTTGGACCTGTGCAGCGCGCAGTCAGCTCCCCAGGACCAGCTCGTCTGGTGGGAATTATTGCGTTAACTTCAACTTCATTATTATGAAACGTACACCTTCATCTTAAATAGATGTTACACCAATTCTCAGTGACACTCTAATACAAATAAAATATGTTAATCAACATGAAGCCTAATCGTGAGAAGTGTAGAATTACGAAAGTAATCGTATTTCCTACGAAGTATGCTACTCGGGAAGGTATTCGCAAATGAATTCCCAAATTTGACTTTCATGAAAACGAATTAACAATCACTAGCTGCGCATCTTAACTGAAAGAAAACACTACAGTACAAATGACCTCAGGGAAGAATTAGTTCTCATAAAAAAGTATGAATGCGAAACATTAATTGAAGTCCATGTGAGTTAATATTGGCTTACCTAGTGTCAATAAAAGACTTTATATCTTGCCCAACCATACCATGGCGCAGCCCGTCTCCCGAACACACTACTCGACTGGCATCAGCAGATCCGTCGATTTGAACCTGAAAACACCATCGCTGAATTTTAAATTTTATTCTTACTTGCAAAATATGCACGTTCATTGTTCCGGTATTACATCTGTTATATTTCAATGTATCGTCTACAAAATTAAATTATTCCCTGGAGTACATTTAGTCCTCAGAAGATAAATAAATATTTCATATGTACCTTCAGAGGACATCCTCGTACTTGTCGGTCAGACCACATAACATTCAGCAGGTATGTGCCAGGCAGCCGAGGCGTGTACGTGGCTTTCCAGATTCCACCACCCTCGGCTTTTACATCGACAGGTATATCTGCTTTATTACCAGCCATATTTACGTCAGGCGAGCCTGGTCCTGCGTTTGAACCGTCAATGATAAATTCAGCAGGGTCGCCGCATCGGGCTGAGGTCAATCCGTGCCCTTTGAGGGTGACACGCGTGTGGTCGCTGCCAGCCAGAGCGGGAGCATGAGCAACTACAGGAGATTCTGGAAGAGGAAGGTCATTGTACAAAAGATTCAACTTGTAGCTCCCTGGGGCAGGAGGAACAAATGAAACTTTGGCACGATTTCCAACTTGCTCGACGTTGCAGTCAAGTTCCTTGGTTTCGTTGTCATCTGGGATAAGATAGGCCTTCAACCGCCCCGGCCCTGCGTCTGAAATGTCAAATGCAAGACGAGTGTCTTGCTTAGGTATGAGTTGAAGACGCCGTTCTGAGTCTTGTAGGTCAGTCCAACCTCCAATGAGACGAACACGGCTGGGGTCAATAACTTTTGGATGGAAAGGACTGCCAGCGACTTCTCTATTATTCCATTGAACGCGTACGTCGAATATACCCACTTCATGAGGTACATAAGCCACCTGAAACACTCCATTTTCGACTTTCTTCAAACTGACACGAGCAACACTATCAGGGCCATCAACCCAAACCTGTGGTTCACCCATTAATCCACGACCGTCTATCATGAAATGCTGAGGGTTGTCCACGCAGCCTCGAAGAAGGCCTGGGCCACTTACAGTTGCAAGACCTGTCTCACCAACATCAACTGTAAGAGGCGACCCAGGGACTTCCTCACCTCCGTAAAGAAGAGTGATTTTATATTGGCCCGGATCTTGAGGCTCCCATTCAAGAACTTTGTTTCCGTCTTGAGCCACATTAATTTCCACAGTTTCTCGTTTTCCAGATGGAGCCATAACAAATGCTTCTAGATCGCCAGCACCAGCAGATGTCGTATCAAGCTTGACTTTGCACGTATCTCCAACAGCTACTGAAGTTCTACTCTTTTCGATTCCAACTTTAGAAGCGTCATACGCTGAACACATGAACGGCGAACCCTGGACGTGGTTTCCTGAACTGAGTACCTCAATTTTATATTGACCAGGAGCATTGAGTGTGTACTCGGCTAAGAGGTTACCATCTTTTTGTTTGTAGCACTTGACAGGTACAGCCCAATTCCTCGGTCCAGTAATTAAGACATCGAAATCTTTTGTGTCCTGTTTCATAGTTTCGATTACAAAGGAAGTCAGTTTATTGACCCTAGCCTGATAAAGTCCTAGCCCAGTAGCGGTCATGAAGTTGCCAGAAGCAGGGTTTTTCACGGGAATCTCAAAGGCGTTTGATCTTATTGGAATGCCATTGTAGCGAACATCCACTTTATGAGGCACTGGAGCTTTGGGGTAAAACAACACTTGGTAAATACCAGCTCCAAGGTCTCGAATGGAATGTTTCACGTCTTGTCCAGCTGCTCTGACTCCTACGGAAAGAGCACCGCGACCTGCATCAGCAGCGTTCACTCTGATACTGCATTCTGCTCCAGCAACGCATTCGTTGATCACCTCCACCGCAACCAGGCGAGGATCAGAAGCCTCGACGATGAAGGGAGAGGTGGCGATGGGAGATCCATGATGAAGAACAGTTATTGTGTATGGACCAACTTTCTCGGGTTTATACTCTGCACGATGGAGGCCATTCTTCATGCGCACGATGGATGCGGGAATCTCGTTACCGTCGGGACCGGTGACACGAATATCCAAATCTCCCTCCAGGCCTTTAGTGTCAACCACAAAAGAAGCAAAGCCACCAGTCACAACTTTTTTTAGTCCTTCGCCCTTGGCTGTCACCATCTGACTCTCTTTTCTGTGAATGCTTCGAACCTCTCGAGGTTCCAACTCCCGCACGTCGCATTTGAAGGGTGAGCCAATCACGTCTTCTTCATTAAAAGTGATATTTACGAAGTGAGGAATGGCTTCATGTGGTGTGAAAGTTACATCATAAAGACCTCGGGACTTTGCAGCGACTTCTGCGCGGACTGACGCTTTTGCGGTGGTCACCACCAGCTCCAAAGTGCCTTCACCAGCCTGTGATGCATCCACCGTGAAGGTCACCGGTCGGTTGACCTGGAAAAAATTGGGGACAGTAAAATTTTCTTGCCAGAAAAGAGAAAAACAGTAAAAAATTCAAAATGGAATAGTAAATTAATAAAAACCTTGGGAAGTTATAGATTTATTTTCAAGGCGCTCCGTGATACAAGGACGAAGACGCCACCAGCTAAAAATTGGTTTTCTACGTTATCGCAACTTCACAGACAAGCTTGACCTTTTAGTTAGCCTGCAAATTGAAACAAAAAACACATTGATATGTTCATAATAAATTATGCTATAGCAATTTCCATTTCACAAGCTTTGTATGACGATTATCCGAAACTCGTTTTTGGCATCTTCGCCTTTAGGACACGCAACACCTCATATATTCTTACAAAAAGAAATTAAAATTAAAATAATCATTAATTGGAATTTATACTGCAGTCTGGAGTTCAATGTTGCAAGCAGCTAAAATTCCTAGATCGTGTTTCAAGCTGTACATGATCGCAACCGATACATTAAGAACCAGCCAATTTCTTTACCACTTTTATTTTAATTCTATTGATCTCACCTTGGTGTTGTCGAGCCCGGTGACTTGAACTCGAGTAACGTCGTAAATGTTGCACGTGAAGGGCGATCCAGTGACTGGCTCGCCGTCCAGCACAACATTGACGGCGTGAGGACCGACCTCGGTGGGCTGAAACTCTGCAGTGACCTTCTTCGGGAAGTCTCCAATGAGCTGAACGGGGACTTTGACTCCTGATGGAGACGTGACGTGGATGAGGCATTCTCCGACATCAGAGCCTCTAGGGTCGATCGTGAAGGACGCAGGTTGAGCAAGAGAAGACATTTTGATTCCCGGACCGGACACCAGTACTTGAGAGCTGTCAGTCACTCGGCACTTGAACGGCGATCCTAAAATACAAGCATGGTTGAAAATGAGGAATTTTGACAATTATTTCTAACCTGGAAACTCAAATTGACTGAGTGACAATAAATTGCACATTGAACAAGATCATTGATGTATTCTATGACGGATGAATGCAAAGAATAAATTTAGTTTTAAGTTTCTCCTAAATGAGAAAGTCATGGCAAAATATTTTTGCGGAGAGGAAGCAAGAGGTCAAACAGATTTTAAAACAGATAATCTGAAAGAAATCTAATAGCGAATGAGATAAAAAATGTTACATACGCATATAATGCACATAAAAGAAGACTAAAACAACTATGAATAAATGTGAAAAAATTAGGTGGCTTAATGTGAAGTTTTTAGTAGTTTTTCTGAAATAAATAG
>VCRD01001547.1:14279-28719 GCA_006783055.1 Trinorchestia longiramus | reverse complement strand
TCTTCTTCATTAAAAGTGATATTTACGAAGTGAGGAATGGCTTCATGTGGTGTGAAAGTTACATCATAAAGACCTCGGGACTTTGCAGCGACTTCTGCGCGGACTGACGCTTTTGCGGTGGTCACCACCAGCTCCAAAGTGCCTTCACCAGCCTGTGATGCATCCACTGTGAAGGTCACCGGTCGGTTGACCTGGAAAAAATTGGGGACAGTAAAATTTTCTTGCCAGAAAAGAGAAAAACAGTAAAAAAATTCAAAATGGAATAGTAAATTAATAAAAACCTTGGAAAGTTATAGATTGATTTTCAAGGCGCTCCGTGATACAAGGACGAAGACGCCACCAGCTAAAAATTGGTTTTCTATGTTATCGCAATTTCACAGACAAGCTTGACCTTTTAGTTAGCCTGCAAATTGAAACAAAAAACACATTGATATATTCATAATAAATTATGCTATAGCAATTTCCATTTCACAAGCTTTGTATGACGATTACCCGAAACTCGTTTTTGGCATCTTCGCCTTTGGGACACGCAACACCTCATATATTCTTACAAAAAGAAATTAAAATTAAAATAATCATTAATCGGAATTCATACTGCAGTCTGGAGTTCAATGTTGCAAGCAGCTAAAATTCCTAGATCGTGTTTCAAGCTTTACATGATCGCAACCGATACATTAAGAACCAGCCAATTTCTTTACCACTTTTATTTTAATTCTATTGATCTCACCTTGGTGTTGTCGAGCCCGGTGACTTGAACTCGAGTAACGTCGTAAATGTTGCATGTGAAGGGCGATCCAGTGACTGGCTCGCCGTCCAGCACAACATTGACGGCGTGAGGACCGACCTCGGTGGGCTGAAACTCTGCAGTGACCTTCTTCGGGAAGTCTCCAATGAGCTGAACGGGGACTTTGACTCCTGATGGAGACGTGACGTGGATAAGGCATTCTCCGACATCAGAGCCTCTAGGATCGATCGTGAAGGACGCAGGTTGAGCAAGAGAAGACATTTTGATTCCCGGACCGGACACCAGTACTTGAGAGCTGTCAGTCACTCGGCATTTGAACGGCGATCCTAAAATACAAGCATGGTTGAAAATGAGGAATTTTGACAATTATTTTTAACCTGGAAACTCAAATTGACTGAGTGACAATAAATTGCACATTGAACAAGATCATTGATGTATTCTATGACGGATGAATGCAAAGAATAAATTTAGTCTTAAGTTTCTCCTAAATGAGAAAGTCATGGCAAAATATTTTTGCGGAGAGGAAGCAAGAGGTCAGACAGATTTTAAAACAGATAATCTGAAAGAAATCTAATAGCGAATGAGATAAAAAATGTTACATACGCATATAATGCACATAAAAGAAGACTAAAACAACTATGAATAAATGTGAAAAAATTAGGTGGCTTAATGTGAAGTTTTTAGTAGTTTTTCTGAAATAAATAGTCATTGAAGAAGCTGTAGCGTCGTTGATAAGTTATACATTATGATACTACATCGGGCTGTCACTAAACGATGTGAATTGTTCTTCAATTATGTGTCGGAAAATTTCTTTGGGCAAAAGCGTACAGTTACAAAGTTCTCATCCGACCATGATGGAGGTACAATGAACATTGAAGGGGAAAAAGAAATACAAAAATATACCATTGTTTCAGCAAGGGAAGTTCAATAGATTTATGCAAAGCCGAACTACATTTAAATTGAAAAAGGAATGATATGCATATTTCAAAAGTAAGAACTAGTTTCAGTAGTCAATCATTTTTTAACGCAGACGAAATTAAAATTTCTCTCAACAAACTACAATTATTCAAAGACATGAATGTGCATAAAGAGACCTTTAGAAATTTTGATAGCAGCACATGAACCTACGAAGAATTCTAACTTTATTTACATACGGTACACTACAGCGCATTAGATTCAATACAATACAATCTAATGTAAAACTAGATAAAACAATTATTCACATAGAAAGATTAAAATAGTAATGCAAGTATTCAAATATGCGCTCAAGCCTATACAGACACAAACGGACAGCAACCAACATCAGTTTTGTCAGTGCTGATTAAATTTATCCGAAATTTAATGAGAAATTAGAAAAATTGCAGAGGCTTCGCTAAAAGTGACATTTGTAAACAGTTCTTACGTATAGTGGGTCCTAAATATTTATCAACACCAAATCTGATTCTAATAACTCCAATATTTTCAAAAAACGCAGTTATTATGGAGATGAGTGAGAAAATTGTCGCATACAGAACGTCGTTTTTCTGTTGCATTAATTTACAAATACATAGTATTCACTGGTCAATCAGGAATAAAAATTTGAGCTCATTATTTGGAAGTGAAATCCTCCCAAAATGTAAGTACTCTCCAAAGAACAGCAATGACTGTAAGAGTTTTCACAGAACGTTGGATAGCGCAAGTAGTGCACATATCTCAGTTGTATGAGACCAACTGATGACAAGTGACCTGTGAACCATTGAGGCACGTTTGCACTTAACCGCCCCTAGCGGCTCTGCTGTTGATGAGATAATAGCTATTGTACACAAAACAGGAAATGTGAGTGCGGCATGACAAAAGCACTTCATCATACATAATTAGAAGAAAATTTTTAAGTAAATTACAGATTGATTTAGATGTCCGGACGGATCATACTCGTTAGAAGAAGATTATACTTTATATCATTGGGTCCTGGCTAGGATATAAATATCCTGGCCAGGTCCCAATGATATAAAGTATAATCCTCTTTTAACGAGTATGATCGTTTAACTCGGTTCATGTAACTCAGGTTGGAGTATCCAATCGATCGGTCGTGTAGGAGAAACTCTATGTATATGTAAATGCAAGTTGACGGTGACCAAAATGAGTTATAAGAATGATGATCAAAATTATTCGATTTAAATCGGTGCTGTAGGCAGAGCTTCCCCAGTGTTGACAGGCTCACCAAGTAATGTTTTTTCACTCATAATGGGACTTTTATTTAACAAGACAAAGTCGACTCCCCAGCAATAAGATCATTTGGTGAAAGTGTTCAGTCACGAAGGGAATTCATTTAATAAGCCAAATTAGGCCCCAGCGACAGGCTCACTTTCAAGATGCTCACTCATAATAACTCTTTCAAGACGCAACTTATTTTTTTACGAGGCAAGTGGACTGACCAGCGACAGGCTCGCCGTTGAACTTGACACTGAGGGTATGCACGGCTGCTTCCTTGGGCTTGAAGTTGACGCGGAAGCGAGCGTGACCCTCGGACTGCACGTAGTTAGGCACGTTGCGGTTGTTCACAGACACAATAATCTCCAGGTTGCCGGCACCAGCTTGTGAGGCGTCGACTGCATGCACAAAACAACAAGAAATCACAACTGAAATGATGATACTTGGACAGCTAGAAATTATGACAAGACAGAAATGGTATTCTTACGACAGAAATGGTATTCTTACAGACGGAGGAACATTTTTTCTGCTTGTGTGAAGATATTCAATACGAGTACAAGTCTGGTAGAACAAAAAATGCAGTAAATTGAAGTTAAAAATTGAATATTAAAAATACGAATTGAAGTTACAATTTAACAATAACGCGGAAAAATTTGAATGCTTATAAGTATTTAATAAATCAATTAACTAGTGAAAAGCACCGTAAAGTTGTATTTATAAGTATTGCAAGTCATAACTATTGTGTACCAAGAATCGTTTAACAATTATGTACGTAGAGTCATAATTATTGAGTAATGCGAGTGGGGTAATTATTATGTAGAAATTTATGACAGAATACGATTGTTCCTCCTCCTCCCACCCTTCTCTACTCCTGTGGTCTGTGTATGGTTGAGGTGCATGTATGTGACTGAATTGACTGTGCATGATTAAAGTGCGTGTACGTGATTGATGCTTTACCTCAGGACAGCCATTTACTCACGGGTAAACTCCCCAAGAATAAATCAAACGGCTCAGCCCTGTAGCCATATTCTGTTTTTACTCTTTTATAAGTGGTTTACAACGCTATATTAACCTTTTTCAGAACGAATGTATACTATAGTCTACAATTCACATCAAAACCATGTTTAGGTTATCAAGGCATAGACATCTGCTGGATCTAAAAATAAACCAGTCCTTGTTTTTAAAAGAATGTTTAAAACTATTTCACTTTTTGTTTTATTTCACCTGCTAATAACTCATTCCTGCCGTAAAATATCTCATATTCCAGCACATGAAAATGCAGGCATGAAAAGATTAGTAACTGTCTCTGATGGTTCCGAGCGTTAAACTTGTTCTTTAAGTCTTACTCGAGAAATACACGGGCTTGCCCACCACGCCACTCGAGACTTCTGTGACCTTCACTTTGCTGGAGTCGAAAGCCTTCACCAGAAAAGGAGAGCCTGGGACCAGCACCTCCGCCACCCTCACCTCCACGGTGTGGTCGCCTGCACGAAGCACAGGTTGAAGTCACGAATAATGCAATAAAATATTTATCAATTAAGTTACATCAACGAAATAGGTATGAGAAGTAATTAGGGTGAAAAAATACTATTAAACTAATTTCACATGAAGGATAGCTATTATGTATTTAAAAAACGCTCTTTGATATATTCTTTGCCAACGGTAGTTCTAAAACGATATCAGATATGCACAAAATAAAAGTAAAGGTTAACTCCTGCAGTAGAAATACTGGCTAAGAGTTTGTCATACCTGCAGCACGTGAAATTTTAAAAGTAAAGCAAATCAAAGTGAATAAAGGAAAATGTTTATCAATCAAACTAGTGTTTCGTCACCGAGAAGAAAGGAGGTTGATAAGCGAAATTAAGGGAAGAAGCATCAACACAACTTGAAATGAAGAAGGAAAGAAAAAATTCGGTACGATTATTCGTCACACAAGTAAAAATTAACAACAAAATTAAAGAATAGAATACTGATTTCCATTGGACCATAAATAAAAATCTTGATGGATGAAGAAAGAAATGCTAATGTGATCGAACAAGAAACATGGAATAACATTCATGAACTAAAATAGAAATATGAGCAGCAACAACAAAGAGCGCATAGGTTATGCCCTTATTGTCAGTAGGCAAACGTGAGAGCAACAAGCAAGTTAATTGAATCTACTGCAATCAAATCAAAACACTGCTTAATAGAGCCTAAACATTCAGCTATCAAACTTCTAAGCTCTAGGTTCATAAACTGTCAACACTTGTGTTAAGAGTACGTCAGTTGTGTACCGACCTAAAAATTAGAAACCCTTTTCAATAAGATAAGGAAATTTTATGTAAATTATTTCGTGGATGTTTAATAATCACAAGTTAAACTTACATCTGACAAAACAAAATACAAGCATAAATATTGAAGTTAAATAAATCTACTGACAAAAAATATCCCTGAACGCTCAATTTTCAAACCTCAAACGAGTTTTATGTTGCAACAACTAAGCTCATAGTACGACTTAAAATCATGTTACATGAAACAAGTAATGTTCATCTCTATTGGAATCAATTATTTAAGTCTCCAAGGCAGCAAAACCACTTCGTCGTGCCAATACGACATGTAGTCATCGATTGTGTAAGAAATTAATTAAAAGAGATAAACTACTGAGCTGAAAACTTAGTAGTGATCAAGAGATATTCTAAAAGAATAAAAATACCTACAACTTCAGAATATAAGATTAATGTCTGTATGAGACAAGACCTAATTGTATCACCTAATTGACAAAACCCATCAATAGAAATAAAATTAAATGCCTCACCAACTTCCTTGGGCGTGTAGAGGACTTCCAGCTTGCCACTAGGCCCCTGCATTACTTTGGCAGCCACGTGCTGTCTAGAGGGTGACATGATGAGTACTCCTAGTTGGTCTGCGCTCGCTTGAGCATCCACCGTGAAGGCAGCCACCTTGTCCACGGGTACCTTCTCGAGACCTGACCCCGCTACGGTCACCCGAGACACGTCCACCACCTCGCACGTGAAGGGCGACCCAGGGACGTTTTCGCCATTAAACCGCAACTCGACCACGTGATGGCGAGCTTCCTTGGGATTGAACGAAATGGCATACTCGTGGTTACCCTGCGCCTGGGCACTCGTTGGCACCTGACCGCTGTTCACAGTGACCTCTAAGTTGCCCGGACCAGCGTTGTTCGTCTCCACTGACGAGGAAAAAATGACATGCATTAGAATACATACATGGCCATAACTATTGCAACTTAGTGACACTTCACAGCAACTTTCAAGTTGATGAAACTCATTAGGTGTACCTTTTTTATTCTATCTATGACGTGAAAGAATGGTCAGATCGAGGAAAGAAGGTGGGACTCTATATGGCGCACGTTGCTCAAGAAGATAACAGTCAACTCGTTAGAAAATGTGTACCCCATGAGACTTGCCAGTATTTTAGCAAAAGATTGTAATATTTACCTTCGTAGAGTGATTCACATCTTCTCTTGAAGGAGTATGTTTGATTAAAATGTAGTCCTGTGGTCAAAACATACGAACCCAAACGTTGTTCTCGACGTTTACTTGACGCATCTGATTCAACAGAACTCGAAGTAGCTGAAGAAGCATGCTTATCTCATATTCATTTAGTGAAGGTTTTTGATTGTAAAATATTAATTTAGTCTGGTATTTCTCCTTAAAGTTGGAAGGGAGTCTTAAGAGAGTGTAAAAGTTACAGAAAAAGCAATAAACAAGAAATTGGTTTAAATCAAACAATACACTCAAAACTACCATGAAAATATCAACAAAGTAACACTATGAACTTCAACCACGGCAAGATTCTACGAAGACACGCACATGTATGTACATTGACTAGCAGTTACTTTGTAAATCTAGTACAGTGACACCACATTCATAATATGGGTCTAGGTCTCTAGAACCCCACATCAGTATTTTGGGTCAGAATAATCTGCTCATGAATTTCAGTTTATGAACCCGAGTAAAGCTATAGACTGTGGCACCGTGAAGCAAAAATTTCACTATTGATTTGAACCATTGCATTAGTTGTACTTTTCATATCAGTTCCAAAACAACTCTAGTGTGTTTTTAACAAGTGCGATGAAAATCGTAATTGTACTTTTTCAAGTTTCAAATTATCTTGACACAAAATGTACTATTTTTTGAAACAAAAAATATGGCTCGCTGCAGAATGACCTGGCCGTTGCAGTAACAAATTTAAAACGAGCTGGTAAACAGAAAACATCATATAATCCCCTCTCCTACAAATTAAATTAAGTTATGATAAACTAGACTAGTCTCCATATGAAACAAACAGCAAAATAATGTTTATTTTATACACGTGTTTCAAGAAAACAAATGTCGTGAAGTTTAAATCAAGATTTCATTTTCACAGGAAATTTTGATGCATTTTTCTAAATTAAAACTACCGAATGGTGCTGATGATGCACAAAAACTGACAGCCCTAACATAGCACTAGACACTAAAAGCTCACCTAAAAAAGTGACTGGCTTGCCAACCATGCCACGTTCTGTGGGTCGCACTTTGATGGCATTGACGTCGTAAACTTTGCAGCTGAAGGGGGAACCTGGGATGCCCTCCCCCATATACGACACGTGAATTTTGTGCTCACCCGCCACCTTCGGGCAAAACTCCACCCGGAACGTCTGGTCTCCTTTGTCCTGCACTTGGGCGCTCACGGGTAAACCGTTCGGGCCTGGACACACAGAAAAATGTAATGCAAATAAGCGTCTGTAATCAGCATTTTTATAGAAAAGTAAAATTTAGTCGGCAGCACTAATTCCCCTAATTCCACAGTAACTTTTGATGTATTTTAGCTATGTAGTAATATATAGCTTATATTCCAGTAACACCTTTTATTCCAGTAGAATAAAAGAGAAAGAACAGAAGTTAGATAACTTTAATTTCTTAATTCAAACGTCAACAAATAAGATGAATAGTTGAGAGTTATCCATTATAGGTACGTAGACATAATGAAAGTAGGAATGTGAGTAAAAAAGCTAGTTGCAGAAAACAAATCTTCCAAAGAAAACTGAGCTTAGCAACCTAGATACACGTAAACGCAAAGTAATGTATCAGAAACATAATTATTTTAGTCACAACACATTTAGAAAAGGGAATTATTTTAAACGGAATGTTTTACAGAAAAGGAATACAAATAAACATTTTGACCACCCAATATAAATTAAAATACTATTCCTGATCATTTCTAGACAACATAGCCTCTGGCGTAGAACATAGGAAATAAAAATGCTTCCATTAGATCGGAGTAAAATCACAGCCATCGATGCACCACAGCATGCTTACTTTGAGGAAAAACTCTTAGCTTCAACAACTTGTGATCGTAAGAATCAGTTTCAAACTTCGCAATAAAAACATTAAAATATGAAAACATTTTCAAAGTAAAACTATCCTACTTGTAGTCCCAACACAAACGACACTTAGAACGAGAAGCCGATTATTACCTTTCGAAGGTCGAGTTTGAATCGGCAGCCGAGGCAGATTTTATCCGAAAAGTTCACATTGACGAGGTTCACAGGGGAAATGTTAATTGCTTTAGGATGTTAAACTCGGCAGAGTAGCGTGGAAACAAGCAAGTAACTTCCTATTCAATCCGTATGCAAGAATAAAGTACCGATATCAACTAGCACTCGTAACTTGGAGTTTAAAATACGGTCACAGACACCCAATGTGAAGAGACAGAATGCAGTTTCGTCCTCAGTGAAGTCAGTCGTCAAACTCCAACACAAACTTCCAAGTTGAAATTAATGTTATGAAATTTTGAAATTTTCTCACGTAATCAACTTACTATAATACTTTTATTACGTAGTTATTTTTATAGTAAAGCAACTATGAATTGTAAGCGAGCAACACAAGACCCATACAGAACACATGGGAGCGCAAGTTAAATAAGTTTCAGTAAATCTGAAACCAAATAATGGTTCAGAATAGGGTCTTCGTCAATGGAGCATTAAGGATACATTAAAAAGTACGCGGAGAAGAGTATTCACTTAGAATGGGTAAAGATGTAGAACTGCATATATGTTCTGATCGAAAAATAGCTGAAAGAATTCCGACAAAATAAAACTGAAAGAAAGATACCACGCCTAAGAAATTTTCTGCCGTCGAAGAAACCGTCATTTCGCAATGGGAAACTTCATGAAAAGTAAAGGGTCAAATAAATAGTTGAATCGATAGAGGACAGTTGGAAGTTTTCGATGACAACAGTTGCAGTCCTGCAAAACAAATACAACTTCAAAAATTATGTTTAATGGTCCCAGTCTCGTCGATGAGGTCCTGTCAAGGAAAGATGTATCAGTCATCATCATCATTTTTTCGAAAAAATAATCGGCTCAACTAGTATATGTTTGTTGAATATTAGTTGTGTGAGGAACGAAAAAAGCAAAGAAGAGGTCAGTCACGATAAACTACTAATTACAGGCAAAAAATAAACAGATTTAGTTTCAGATATACATTTTTTGATTTAGGTATTAATGCAAAATATGTTTGTATTATTTGTCTCGAGCGAATAAACGGCTTTCAAAAATTCAACTTGAGAGTTTAGTTAACAAAGAGTTTTATCAATGACTTCTTGTGAGCGTTGGAATCATGCATGTCTTTGTAGAAGAAATTTGAAGTATAAGATTGATAAAAATTTCTATAAACATAGATTCATATGCGTATCTAAGTTTCACGTTAGTAAAATTGAGTTGAATGAATAAGAAGGCAAGGCGTACATAGATTCACCGTGAGTCAAGGTTCAATAATGGGATTCTTGGTTGTTAATGCACAATTTAGTCTCATTACTTTCTTACTGCTGTCGCATATGAAGTTTCTGTATACGGTTTAGGAAGCGAGTTACCGGCAGAACAAACAATGAAGAAATGAACAACGCTTAAGATATTCTATACCACTGAAAATATAGTAAGGTAAGAAATGCAGTATATCCTAGTATAATGTAAAAGTAGAATGTTTTTTTTCATTGATTTTATAATCTATTTACTCAGAAAAGCTTGATGTAAACTAACATTATAAATAAGTTGTAATGGTTAATAGTAAAAGTATTGTTAGAATCTACTGCTTAAGAATATTTACAATTGTTCCGTTTTTCGTCTCCGTAGAGATTAACTCATCTAAAAATGGAGTACGAAGCGATTTCAAGTTGCATCACGCAAAACGTTTCAAAACTTTCACCTACACAATTTCCGTTGCATCACGCAAGGAGAACTTGGTAATACAGTTAACATGGACGACGATCGGCAGTAAAATAAAGACGAAAATATGTTCCAGCCGAACTTTTGTCGAGAGGGATAACAGAAGATGCCAAGAAAAGCGCTAACAGGTAACACAAGGCAAAAATCTGCAAACGCTTTAAATCTCAAAGCAACTCAATAGAAGCCATTCTTGATGTTAGACTGCACTCCAGACAGGCCCTGTTAGTCTTCAACAGGCAATACCTGTTAGTGAGGTTAGGTTAAGTTAGGTTAGTTCATGGATTGTGTCTGCATGATTAACTTCATGGAAAGTTTGTTCTAGAAGGTTCGCTGGAAGTTTCTGGACAGGCCTGGAAAGAAGAAAGTTAATTCAACAAATAGGATCTTCATGAATTAGGAAAATTAACATACATAAATAATAAAAGCAAACATTCAAAGGGAAATACAAAATATTTGGAACGAGCTTCCTTCACTTAATAGTTTCACTCAACTATCCTTTGAAAAAAGACACGAAAAATACATAGAGGAGCAGACTTCATACGATCATTTGCAACCCTGGAATGAAAATCGCTCTCAATAAAAAGGACAGAATTGTGAAGAGAACATTTGGGTTTCAGCAAGTCTATGAGTGGAGGATGCGAAGTACCAGTGAAGGAAACGGGGAATTCAGAACACGCATTTTATAATTTGGACAATGAAAAACAAAGTGTAAGCTCAGTTACACAGACACAGCGTACGACAACATTACGATATCACCTTGACTTGAAGACCTTTTTCACTAAAAGAGCGTCTGCAAGGTGAAAGAACTGATGAAACAGTACTTCTATCATTTACAATGCAGAAATATTGTTTTGAGGTGAATTCATTTTTTGACATGTAGAGTGTTTCTATTTTGGAAAAATGTACTAACTAAACTATGACGTGCACGAAAAGAAAGAGGGTACTGAAATATTTTTCAGTTCAGTTTCTTAGTGAAAGCAGTCACTTTCTAATGAGTTGATTATTCCAACAAACCATTTTAACTATAAAGAATTGTAAACTAATGGGCGAAAATTTTACCTAAAACGGTTCCACAACTTTAGGGGCATTGATGCATGTACTAAATATTGCAAATGGACGCAGACCATTAGCTAGTGATATTTTAAATAATCAATTACAACAAGAAATAATGCAGAGAGTGTGCAAAATTCATCAACAAACAAAGTTTTACAAACCATCAGCAAGCTCTAAGGCTGTTGCTGAACCTTACCTTCCACATTAATTTCGAGGTCCTCCACGGACCCAGTGACGTTGGCAATCGTGAAGTAGGAGGGCTTGCCCACCGCGGTCGCCGCCAGGCTCTGCCCGCTGACAACTATGCGGTTAGGATCTGCCTGAACCTGAAACCAGGTAAATGGTCAAAGTTAATCCACTTTAGCCTAGGAATTGAAAATTATGAATTAAATATTAAATTTCTTCGATTATTAAGAGTGCCCTATCAAAAGCCTTCTGAAAAGCATCATGCCTGGCCTGTGGACCCTTCATTTGTATTTTTTACGCAAGTGTTATGGAACATTACTGTTCCATGGTTGTCGCAGCAGAAAAATAATTGCTCACCATGTAATTGCATGCAAGTGAACAAAATCATGTTTTCTATCCTGTATATAGTTTCATTTATCTCTGACAAAATAAAAAAGCTTACTTTGGCCACGAAAGGAGACCCAGCTACTGGTTCCTTGTTGAACGAAATGTTGATGATATGGTCAATAGCTTCCAGAGGAACGAAAGATACTGCAAATCTGAAAAAAATGTAGAAAAATTGAGTGCATGTTTGAATTCACAATTAGAATTGGTATCTTTACTATATAGTTCAATCGTATTTACTCTAAATGTTCCTTAAACTGCACCGTCAAAAATCTTTGTAAATCAATAAAATGTTTGCAAATTTTCCTTTGCATATCAAATACAAAACATGATAACTATTTCGTGAATAAAGCAAGGTTGAAATAGGTACTTTATTTCCAAAGGCAAAACTCAGTAACAAATGCCAATATTTCAGCCTTCAGTTGGTTCATTCACTGGAATAACATTCTGAACTAATTTACGTCGATGATCATAAGTATGAATGAAAACAATTACAAATTTTTGTAGCTATAAAAATTAATGCGTTCCAAAATTCTAAAGATAATAACACTCATTTTTCACTATCACGGCTCCTGGATTCTCACGTGTGCAACACGATGGTTGAGGAAGAAGCAATTATGACATCGATACTAGTATAAAAATGAATTGTTAAGAGGCTGCTAGAGTGACTGAATAATATTTTGAAGATTTTCATTATTATTTCTAATAAATGGTGGTGTAAATTCATCAAAAGAAATTCAAATTCATCCAATTAAGCAACCGCATCCCACGCATTTTGTTCCAGCATAGAACTCTGAAGTTCATATTGGATACTTATAGATTATTTGTTATCACTTCTTTATTTACACCTTGGTTTTTGTCGTTAAATTTTACTCGAAGGTTACTTTACGGTGACGGGTTATTTTACGAAAACGGTCCATTGTACATCTACGGGCCACCCTCACATGGAGCTATGAAAGCACAGGAGTGATTGGCATCCAATATTTTCCACTTAATTTCGAAGAAGGAATGGCCTTTTCTATCGCTAGACCTGAATCCATCCAACTATGGCATTGAGTTTACACTGGAAAGCAACACACCACCAAAATTCGGAGGCACTGAAGTCAAAACTCAAACAGGAATGGGCCAAAATCCGTAAAAAGTAATTGAAGACTTGGACAGGTTACTCTCTAAGCGTCGTCTGCTTATTACCGATGCAGACAGAGGAGACATTGAATGAAATGTGTTAATTTCAAATTATTACAGATTCAACTACTTTTTTCGTTTTCTTACATTCATATACATTTGTTTGTCTAATAAACATGGGCTCAAAAGTCTTACGTTGATTATTGAATACTGTGTATAAGGTGAGATTACAAAGAGTTATAACATTACAGACAGTAAGAAAATGAGACAGAATTATTACACGCTATGAAAAGTGGTGACAAATATCCAACAAGAATCTAGAAATTTATTTTTTCAGCTATATTATAGCAGCCTCACCTGGCCGAGCCCTGCGGGTGCACTTGAGTGGGGATGTTGCGGCCGTGTCCACTGATGCTGATCTCAAGATTTCCCTCCCCAGCCTCCGAGGCATCAACTGCCCATTCATTACAATGACTTTAGCAAGGAGAAAAATATATCAGCCAAGTTCAATATTGAGGGTTGAAGAGATAGAATCCAGGGAGCTTGCAAATGTTATTTTTGCTTTATAGCTAAAATTGGACTCAAAAAGCTCATAGTTCTCAAAAGCCTTCAGATTGGAATCAAAATCTTTTCAAATTCAATTGTCTGGTCTACTTTCTTCAATTTAAAGTTCTTGAACTCCATCAGTAGCATTTTGTATCCCGGTCATCGTTGCATTTGTAGTGAATCACTACATATAAACACAGCACAGAGGAGGCTAGCTATCGTCGACCAATCAGAGAACACAACACCAGAAGTGAATCCCAAGCGACGCTAGCTGTCATTAACTAATGAGCGGTCACACTCAGGCAGCAGTGCCCAGCCAACCGCCTTATATAATGAGGCGACAACACTCGGCGTCACAGAGCACTATGCAACATTTACCGACAATACGACCCACACATAATGCTACTCTACACTCACTGCCTACGAGATAAAACCCCCATCAAAATATGGAACTATAACACATTCGCTGCAAACAAAGCTAATGAACAACACGCAGGCACAGCCATAGCAATCAGAAAAGACATCCCATTAAACTACACCACAATTTCCACTCAGACAAGCTAGGAGTCACAGTCGACACTCCGCAAGGCCCCATCATTATAGGCACAACCTACATCCCACCAAGCATCAACTACATCAACTACATCGATATGCACACACTATTAAGATGGAAAAATCCTACCTATCTACTAGCAGGTATGAACGCACAGCACCCTACACTTGGATACAACTACACAAACATGAAAGGAAAGCAAATACACTCACTCATTAATAAAAATAAATGTATACACATCGAACCAAACTTTCCCACCTTGCTCACTCATAACTCTACCACCAGCCCCGACATTGTCCTGACAAACACCCAAACATTCCACAACATAAGACTACAACCAGGCCCGCTCACCCCATCAGACCACACCCCCATAATAGTAACCATCACTGCAAACCCCATCCAAATCCCCATCCGCCCATGCCCATCC
>VCRD01001546.1:96083-129583 GCA_006783055.1 Trinorchestia longiramus | reverse complement strand
AAATTACAATTTCAATTTAATAACAATCACAACTTTATGTTTTAAGTTTTCGCTCTCATAATTTTCCTTTTTCGGTATTTCTCGGTTGTTAAACATCCAATTCAGTTAAATGTAATGATGTCAAATCTAATCTGTACCTAAAGAAAATATTTCGCTTATCACCTAAAATGCGTATAATATCTACCACGTCAGAATTTATATGTATCACCAACGATTACATCTTAAGTCATCACTGAAAAAGCGAAGTTTCATTTGTTTCCCCATGTATATTTAACGTTCATTGCGAGATGTGAATGTTAATGTATACCCGTAGGTACTGCTGTTCTATCATCTATGATACTATGCATAGAATACCTACCACTCAAGGATTTTATGATAAGGCATTTTTAAAAACCAATGATGTTACATTTCTTACGTACCAACTTTATTGGAAATATACGTTTTTGTTTTGTTTTTTTTTGTTTGTTTTATTGCTGCTTCTTCTTCGTCGTTGATCCCGCTCTGCAGAAACGCATAAGTACGAAATCTAAACTTGAGTTTGACTTGTACATATATGTTCTGTTTTCACTTGAACAACATATGAGTTGTCCGTTAGAAGAGGATTATGTTGTCTGAATCTTCATCAGTTTCTTTCTTCACCCGCTGTGCAGTCTGTTGTTTCATACCCAGGAACGACTACTCAGAATTCTTGGCTTCCCTGTGATTATCTCATCTTGGAGAGCTTGGTTCTTTCGTCTGCAATTCTTCTTTGCGTTGAAAACTCATCTCTTTGCTGCTGTTTTTAGTCTGCTCTTTGAGTCCACCTGCTTTTAACTGAATACAAAGAGCCCTTACGTTTGAAGATTTACTCATTTTTACGTTCTAATCCTTTGTTTTCTAGGACTGCTCTACTTCAAAGTATTGTACTTTGAGCACGCTTGCACGGTTGGTTTACATTAAGTTGGAGGCTGACGCACTGTTGCAGTGTCAATGGAGTTGAAGCGTTTGTTTGCTATTACTTCTACATTTCTTTCTTCATGATAAAAAATTCATTCTCAGTTACCGGGGTGATCCGGCCGTGAGGTTAAATCATTGAGAATTTAATGAAGTTGTTGAAAATTTAACTGAATTAACCTATCGAAGCTGTCCTAAACTGAATTAAAATACAATAATTACGATTTGTAAGCATTTCAAAGTTGTCGCCTTAACCTTAACTTCGGTGGTGTGGTTAAATATGCAAAACTTTCTGTCATTTGCTTCATGGAACTATCAAATTAATTAGAAAACATCTTCAAGAACATTTTCCTTTACCTTCAAAGTTTGTTTCATTTGAAATTAGGAAAAATATGGTAACTATCTTAAAATTAGAGTATTATGAACTCGTACAATGATAAATTCATGTATTTTTGGTATAATATATTTATGAGTTGAGTTATACAAGCTCTACCTTAAAAAAGCTGTTCAACAATAAAGTTCTATTACTTTGCTGTGTATGCCTTCTAACGTACTCAATCAGAGCATCTCATACTACTTGGTCAGCCTTCACCAAACATTGCAAATAATAATGTACGCTTCTAACCTCGTGCATTTTGAGAGATCCAACAATACACATAAGGAAGTACTCCTATGTTATGACATTTCTTTTACAAAAGAATGAAAATAAAAATGCATCATAGGGACAACATTTTACTTCTATCAACAGCATGCAAATATTCAAATATCGTTTAATTTTTATTGTAGATCTGGAGAGTAACTGTCATTTGGGAAAACTACTTCACTTTGCAATGAAAGGGCTTTTCAGTACGAATAAGTGAAATTGCAATTTTTTCTCAGTAAAAAGTAAAAATTTCTCTGTGACAGGAGGCTAAATAAAACTCGGACACTAATGGAATTTTTGTTTAAGGAAATTAAAACATTTAAGCGGTCTTTCCGTCGACAAAATTTTACTGACTGACTAGCAAACATTCACCGCCACTTTGAGATTCAAGTTATTTCTCATATACAGGGTGGCGCATTAGTAACGCACCCTTTTAAAAAAATTAATAATAAATAACGTATTACCGCAATATACATTGGGTATCTGTAGACAGGATACAATATGTAATTATGTATACGACATGTCGTAATTATTCCCATCGTTATACCTTTCATAGTTTATTTATTATTAATTTTTTAAAAGGGTGCGTTACTTATGCACCACCCTGTATCTGCTCGTTTAAGCTTTAACTGATAAGCTACATTTAGTTGTATTTCAACTCACTCCATTCAACAATCAAATCGTATCAACCATACCAGATTTGCTCCTTTGTCTTGACCATGGCTCAAAGCTTTTTGATTTTTAAGGGCTTTTAGTATACGACATGACCAGACACATGTCACATTTATGACCAATTGAAAAGGAAAATTCATGAATTCTCTTAACTGAGGCTGAAAAATCTTTTATCGTAGCGGCGTTTATTGGATGTTGATTGATCAAGCTCCTCACCGCAGTGTTTGGAATAATTCAAACATGTTCCGTCAATTTACAAGTTATTACAGCGAAGTTTTCGAATTTGTGACACAACAAATACTAACACTTTGGTTTCAACGTTGTTAAAATTTAGGTTTCGAGTGCATTATTTTTATTCCGCTCTACATCGAGAATTATTTTTATGGTTCACCTTTAGAAATTCAACAACAGTATGGGATGATTACATTTAGAGCTGAAGGAAAAGAACATATAGGTAATTATTTATTATTAAAATTATTTAATGTGCTAGATGTGAGCTTGATCAGGTCGAACTTTTAATCTAGTATGTTTTGCGAAGGATTATCAGAAGCTGCATTTTAACATTGAATATTTTACGAATAATTTAATACTAGTTAATTTTCACCATTGTTCGCAGTATAAACTCTTGTATAATAGAAACCTGATTCTTTGGCCATGGTGCATATAACGATTTTTTGAGTGACATTGTTCAACAGTTTTCAAACACGACTTATTCCATGTTTTGAATTCTTTGATAATACATACATTACATATATCAAATATGAGTATCTGCAATTTCTACTAATATTGTAGTAAAATATACCACCAGCTCGAAATTTCCAATTGAATTTATTATCAAATATTCCGCTCGAATATTCCAACGCATGCTTCTGAAATCGGCCATTATTTTTGTAACAACCTAATAATTCAAAATAAGAGAAATCTATGGTCACTACCGTTGACTGTTTTCATCGATATAATGTATTTATGTATACAGATAATTCTATTCTTTGCATAAAAAGAATTTCACAGATAAGTTGAATAATGTACTTGAAAATAATTTCTATTTTTGTATCAAGTAAGCTTTGTACTCTACTTTCGTCTATGTGATCAACTGTTGTATGTACTAAATTTAGTACTCAACTTTTTGATGTACTGAATTTGGTACTCAAGTTTTAGATGTACTAAACTTGGCACTGATTTCTACACCACGCTTTTGAACCCACAGAGATGGACTGCATTTCTTCTTGCTTCAAGTCCTTCAGCATAACAAACATAAGGGGAAGCACACTAATGAAGCACGTAATCAAGTCTGATCCTATTACTCTACTTCTTTATAGATATAATTTATGTTTGCATCAATCGCATCTGGCTCAGAACCACGTAACACGAAGCTATAATTTCACTTTACATACATGGTATTTGAACAAGGCTCGCCAATAATTAAATTCAAGTTATAGTTAGAGCCAATTGTGATGAAAACTTGATTCTCCGTTAATATAACTTTGGAATCGCGCAGTCATTATTTTTCCTTAACTATCAATTATCTGATGGCATGTGGAGGTGGAGTTTAATTCACTAAATTGACATATTTCTTTTCATAAAACTGCAAAGAATTTAATTCCTCATGCCTTAGTTTTGTGCTATCGTAAAACAGGCTTTATTTTTAATGGCAAACACAGAATACTGATGCACATATGTTCAATGCTAAGCCCATATCACAAAATGTCGTTGATGCAGCATGAGTGCCTCATCATGAATATTAATCAAGAAAGATTTATGTAGAAACTATTGGGGATAATTTTTTAGCCATACCTTTTTTATTTTTTCAGTACATGCATTTTAAGCATTGTTTTGTAGATATTAAAGAAGCTGGATTACTATAACATACATGATTTTTTTTGTCAATAGCCTTCTTCCCCTTCAATACACAGACTCCTTTATATTCAATATTCTATAATAATGATAATATTAGCAGAATTCAATGAAAAACAACCAACTTTTTAACGTGCAGGCCTCCTATTAGTCAAATAAAGTTTGTCTATAATTTCACTTGGAACCGTTACCCATGACGCATCAAGCATCTTTTCAACTTATTCATGAGTTCAAACATGACACATGAGTTTTCTTTTGGACGATATAGACATGTTGCTAATGACTATGCACCGCTTGCTGCAGCAGTAATAAATTGTCGAGTGGACAGAGCCAATTTCTGTAGCAGCAACAAATTATCAAGTGGAGAGTGCAGTTCGATCAGCTTTCATTCAAATCCATAATAAATCAGTGACTATAATCAAGCTTTATTATGAATTAACTAAAGCAGGAACAAGTTAGCTGAATTGTTGACATTTTGTAAGATGATTCTGACATCCTACTGCAGAAAATTTTGCAGAGTGCTAAAAATTAATTTTGGGAAAACGGCGAAAGTCGAAACGTTCAAAAATATATTTAGGGTTTTTTACTATTTTTGTTTAATTTTTAGGCCATAAATTGACGAAATTAAAAGTGGTTGTCCTAGCTTTTTTTAAATTTAATTATTAATATATAGGACTCGTGGTACGTCTCTTGATTAACATAATTATATTCTCTGACAAGGTACACTATACCCATGGACATGCCCAAAAGATGAAGGCTGGACATGCCCTACAGCGAAACAGTGCAGCCTGGGTACACCCTACAGTGAAGCAGTGATGACTGGGCGTGTCCTAAAATATTGCTGATTCTTCTAAGGATTTTGCTTTGGTTATCCCTGACCAGCCGATATGACAGTCGTTGACCAATATTGTGGTCAGTCATGCGATGGCTGCCAGCAAGTCTGTTCCACATTGGTCATGCAATCTCCGCCAGGGTTGTCGTGCGAGATGTGCAGTGCTGTAAAACTTTTCATTGTTTACCCAATGCGCACAATACAATAGTAAACGCTCTGCAAACAGTACGCTGAACTGGTACCTATGCTGTTTGCACAGTCAACTACCTAGGTCAACCTTCCAAAGGTGTGTTTCCTTTTAGTTCCTAAATAATGATAAATTGTGTTTTTTCACTCAGAGAATTCCTTGCCATTTGAAAATGATGCATCGCACTGTATCTCACTTATTTGGTAACCAAGGCCACCCACCGTTTCTCTGCACATTCATTTTGTATAGCATTATTTGGTAGATTTCGCAGAAATCTTGCTCGTAAGATAACCACCGTACATTGATTCTCTAATGTCAAAGATCTCTAGGGACTGAAAGTGAATATTGCGAAAAAGAAATCGAGATGAAGATCACATTCTGGAATTCGCGGTGAAGATTTCGTTAAGACGAAGGTCAATATCAAGAACTTAAGAAGATTTTGTTGCAGTGAAGATTGTCAATGTCAAGAACCTAAGGTGAAGATTTTGTTGAGGACCTAAAGGCAAAATTCTAGTCTTGATGGATAAGAAAGAAACTAACAAGTGCCATAAACTTTCACTTGGTTTGAGAAGCTGATTAAAAGAACAAGAGATTGAATAAGAAGTTGTCGGATGAGGTTTCATTGGTGAAAGTGAATATCACTTATAAAAGGAGCAAAAGTAAAGCAAATAATCAGAGCCCATAGGAACATCTCTCAGCTTGCTGCTTTAAATAAAAATCAAAAGGTGAATCATCCAGTAATTGTTTTTGAGTAATACATAAAAGCAAATGAAAGGTATAAAGCAGAAGTCACTCAACGTTTCCAGACGTGAATATTGAACAAATGCAAGAGTTATGAAATTAAAGGATGTGAAAGATTAATTACAAAGTTCTAACAGAAAAAGGTAACGTATTGAGAGACGCATTCGTAACAAGAGGTTTCGCGCATTTCTTCAAGGCAATGCATTCCAATGAAATACTGAGAACTTTTTTTCATTAATTTCATATAATAATCATCGAAGAATTGGAATACATCTTTTCATATTCAGCTTACTGCAAAGTGATGCACTGAAATTGTTCGTTATTATCATGAGATTAAAAAATTTAACAATTGACAACAGCGATGCCAAAAAATCGTTGAAAAAACCCATTCAATTTGCATAGGCTCATCTTCAATGCAGACGTGAAGACAACCAAAGAAACGATGACTGGTTTCAAATCTAATTGCTTTAGAATGTCAGAGTTTAAATATTGTTTTAAAACTAGACAAGCTTTTAAATTCTTCATTGCACTTGGGCTTAGACTAAAAATGTAAAAATGTAATGTGTATTAAGATTTCAGTTCACGATAACCTTTTTTATGAACTAGCTTTGGGAAATACAGTTTTCTTTATGACGAAGATACACTGCTGGTCAAAATGATAAGACCACACCTGATCTCGGCGTTTTAAGTACATGCATTTACTTTGGCGAAAAAATTCTTCTTAACACATATCAAAGGTGGGTGTAAAAAAGATTTTAATAGAAAATTTTTTCAGAAAATGTTGTACCCGACATTTTATTCACCAGGAAATGAAAAGCATCTCATTATGCCTGGTCATAATTATAAGACCAAGATTGAAATACGGTTTTCTTTGGCAAAATCTAAACAAATCAGACAGTTGCACGGAAGAGCTGATATGATGAGGATGTGCTTGGCTAATTACTAACACTCCCAATTAATTTTTACATGGCTGGAGGGAGGAGAAGTTTTAACATTATGAGCGGGGTAGAATTTCGAAACTCAAAAAACGTGGCTTGTCACATAAAGCAATTGCAAGTGAACTAAATAGGAGTAAAACTGTCGTCACAAACTTCTTAAAAATCCTACTGAATATGGAACGAAAAACTCGACTGGTCGCTCCAAGATCACTCCTGCTCTTAATAGACAAATAAGAAAGGAGGTTAAGAAGAACACAAACATAACTTCAAGGAAAATAAAGGCCAAAAATTATGCAGACTGTAGTTCTCATACAATTCGGCGACAGTTAAATAAAAAGGGTTTTAATAAATTAAAACGATTGTAAAAGCCTCGTCTTCTTCTTCGTCACAAAGCCTCCCGCATGCAATTTGCTGCAGGGTACCAAACATGGGATGTAGAAAAATGGAAGAAAGTTGTGTTTTCTGACGAGAAGAAATTTAACCTCGATGGCCCTGATGGGATTCAGCACTACTGGCATGACAAATCTGTCCCAAATGAAACTTATTCAACAAGGCATAGTGGAGGAGGATCATTGATGGTGTGGGGAGTTTTCTGTTTCAATGTGACGCTTGAGTTCAGCTTTTAGAAGGTCGCAAACGTCTACCGGATACGTCACCATGGTTGAACGTGCTTCTACCCTCACTCAGTGTCCTAAGATGTGTGGAGAAAACTGAATTTTCCACAAGACAATGCAGCAATCCACAACGCTCGACATTCGAAACAGTTCTTTGATGTCAATAATATCCAACTCTTGAACCATCCACCTTGTTCTTCAGATCTCAACCCGATCGAAAACCTTTGGGGATGGATGGCCAAAGAAGTTTAGAAAAATGGATTACAATTTGAGACCAAAGAGGGCATTCGTAAGGCTGTGTTCGATACTTGGGGCAAAGTCCAAGTGGACCTCGTACAAAAGCTTGTAACCAGCATGCCCAAACCAATTTTTTAACTAATTAATAATAATGGAGAATACACCAATTGTTAAAATGTTTTTGGAACGTTCTATGTAAATCTATTCATAAATATATTCCTTGGTCTTGTAATTTTAACCAGCTGTATTTAGTTAAAGCTTTATTTCTGTTCTCTTTCCGTGATAAAATATTAAGAGATCTACATGTTTGCTTATCCATTATTCATCTAACTTATATTAGAACTGTACACAACAATTTTATTACAAATTATTCAAAATATGATTCAAATTTTGGTACTTTGTAACTGGTCTTATCATTTTGATCAGCAGTGTATCAAATGATTTTTCTATTTTAAGTCAATACTCTTCCTCAGTACAGGAGCGGAATTATGTCCTGCAAAACTTCACACTCTCATTGTTCATAAATTTGTTGATAATTCAAACTTTCACATCACAAGATAAACGTACAAACAGTGCGAAAAAATGTCATTTTGTTACATAATAAATCATCAGTAAAGAAAAAATACATATTTTCTATATCAACGATCTGAGGTAATGACCTTCTACACAACTAACGAGGCAGCAGCTATTCGTGAACACGATGATATGAATTATCAAAGGAAGTGAACGCTTACATTCATGCATTCCAGAACAGATCATGTGAATGCATCTGCGTTGATTAGCCGACGTCTTGTGTACAGAACACAAGAGAAGAAGGTGAGTTTATCGAACTGCTTCTCTCGTCGATACATCAAAACGCAACTCAATGTCATATCAGCCGATCAGAAGAAAGTTAAGCATCATATTCATAGTATTGAGTTGTGAGAACTCACTCTGATATATTTATATCTATGGATCTTATACATAAATACTAACGTCACATGCTTAATTTGAGTATGTGTTTTACTTATGATACTCAATTTAAGTACCTTGTACTTAAATACTTACTTATTACACTAAATTTAAGTATCATATACCGACATACTTATTTGGTATGCATAATTTACGCCTCATATACTTGAATACTTACTTTTTATACTCAGTACAGATATCATGTTAAATACAACTCACTCAGGGTAATACGTGTATTTAATTTTTTCAATTGTCGTCTATCCACTTTTTACCATGACCCAAATAATTATATAGTAGCTCGATCTAGAATGATGAAAACAATTGAAAACAATTTCAATTTGAAAAAAGATTTATTGTTCCGCTTATTTCTTCCAGTTCCTTAACAATAAGGACCTTTCTATTTCTTCTTACCCCTTCACTACAGCGACCTTTCTATTTGTTATAACCACATGACCACAGGGACCTTTATATTCATCCCGACCATTTCACTACAAAGATCTTTCTATTTCTTTCTTCAACAAATATATGTAATGTACACACGAATGTTTGATCCCGGTACTAGCTACTTTAAAATTCAGAAGTTTCCTTACAATACTCATGTGTGCATTATGTTACTCATCTCTGGTGCAATTCTAACTTTTACTTCTCGTGTTACGAATTATTGGCGTGATGATGGGAGTTAAATAGGGTTTTTATCTTACGTTTTTCTTCTCATATGATAAAAACGCAACTCTAAGAACTTAGCTTTCACTTTAGGACCAACTTCATCATTGTGACAAAGACATTTATTATGAATTAAATATTTTACAATTTCTAGAAAACTGTGAAGCTTTTTTATTTGTTTGTAATATTTCTTCATAAAATGAACACACTTGATTTGAAATAAATTTTCCTAGTTTTTTTAATTTAATGAAACAAAGTGTTCTGTTAATTTTCTCTCAAAATCATCAGATATTTTTCAATACAACCCCCCCATAATAACACAACAAATAAAAGATAAACAAAAGAAGCTCATTGGATTCGTTTACAAATTTCAGGCACAGCTGCTTTTTTGAGCGCGTGTGCAAGCCATGCACTGAAGTTGGTGAAAGAAGTGAAGCTCTTCCTGCGTTTTTCGAGGAAATCCTTCTTAACCGTGGCGAAGCAATGGCGATACTAGCAAAAGGATCTTATGTGGCTTCAGTTGATTGCAAACCTTTGTATTCGTCCAATCTAATCAATCGATTTTTGCTCGATTCTATAACCAAGAAAGATCCAAGCATCTCTGAAGGTTACAAATTTTCGTGAAGAAACTCTTTTTTTACACCAAGCAAAAAATAAATTGATTCAGGAAAATGTTCATTTAAACTATAAAAACTAATGGTTCGCTACATTTCCGCATGCTCAACATTTTTTGGTCAAAAGAAGAAAGAAACCCAGATACGAATAAATTATTTCTTATAATAATGTTAGTCCCTGAACTGAGCAGTATTGAAAAGTACTATTAAACTCGTTCAGTCATTCACAAAATAAACATGAGTCTCTGCAATCTGTTCCATGGTATTCCGGACAATTTTTTATCACAATTTTCAAAATCTACCGCAGTGACAGAATTATTCAAAAATGTTATCTTGGTTTTTTCGGTGCGTTCCTCACTCTCGTTTTAGCAGTTTATCAATGGATCAAAAAGCAATTTTTTAAATTCTTATCAATACTGAAGCAAGAAGAAACCATTCTTGTATAGAATTAAACTGATTTCAAGAAACAATGCCAAACTAACATGAGATTTGAAAGCTTGACTTTACACGGGTTGATCCAAGCATTGTATTGCGAGGTTTCGCTGCTTTTGTTCAACTTTCATCAGTTCTCCGGTAACAATACAGCTCTCTCTTACGTACGAGGATTCTCAGAGTTAATCATGGGTAGGCCTTTATTATGATCAATGGCTGAGTGTACGTATGGCAGACTGTGCCAGAGTACTTGTTAAGGAAGTGGTTCTATTGGGATAATTAGAAACATATGCGGTGCATTTCGGTAGTTTTCGACAAACGATTGTTTCCAATGAACAATTCACCTCAGCACGGATAATGCAATTTATTATTACGATACATTTAGGAGACGAAACAGAACTATTTAACTCCACTATGATGATGTTAAAATAGTCAAGCTACTGCAGAGGCTGCACGCATCATGTTTGTCCGATATAAAATTAACGAAACTGAGGTAGAGAAAGCGATATCTGTAGGAGAAGAGTAATTTCTATTTACATGATAATACCTAACTAACTACTAGCCGAACAAAAAAGATGAGAAATATACATGTAAGTCTTTCCTATTTTGCTGAAGTCACTCAGAATTCTACCTCACGTGAAAAAGACCTTTGTTTTCAGGGTCTAATGCAGCTCAGAAATAGTTGTCCTTGTTGAGTTAACGACCTACGTGCGGAAATTCTTTGTTCGTTTCACCCGTGAGTACATTGTTGGAAATCGCATGACGCATGTACGTACTTTTCTTAACGACTGAAATTTAAAGATAGCTATGGGAAACATGATTTCAGTAATCGGAAAGTATACACACAGTAAAAAGTAAAAACGTGTGCATAAGAACAGTTTTTTTCATTAGTAAGAAATTCATATTTAATTTTTATTCCCAAATAATCATAGAAATGAAAATTGGAAGATGAGAAAGTAATATTCAAATTATCAGCAAATTTTATTAGAAACACAATATCATTAATATTATTCATCACTACTTTACGATTTTAACTAATTTAAATATATGGATGTTAAAATAATTATTAATATCAGTTAAATAAATGATGGTCATCATTTCTGAGAGCTACGGATAAGGCATTTCCATAGATAAACCTGGTTCTTAGAAACGTTTCAAGTACAATCAACAACTTGTTTGAAAAATATTTAGCTAATATTTTTACAGGAGCAATATTGTTTCATGTTGTTAGTGAGACTGAAGCCGTAGTGATATTGTTTAATCTTTTTAAAAAAACTGGAGCCAAAGACTTCGTGCAGATTAAAAATTTTTTTAATCGCCTGTTCATGAAAAGGGATTAATATTTATAAGCAATTTTTGTTTCCCGACAATTTTTTCGTCAGCCATGAAAGTATAAAACGCATTTCGTTCATTGATGGAGTTACGAATTTGGTAAATAAAAGCATGCAAATTGAGAGAAATTTAAAATTTTTGTCACATACATGTACTGTATATGAAGTATGCCTTAATCTATGTTTCATGAATAGAGAATAATTTTATATTATGTTAATATGTTAGTCTGAGGATGCCAGAATATATACAGATGAACTTCTCAGCATCAATATGAATATCAGTAAGAGTACGAATTTATCAGTATGTATCTGAATACAGGTACGTCAGTGCGAGTTTGAATTTGTCAATATCATTTAGGATATTGAAACACACATTATACTAATATACGAAATTTGCAAACTCCTGTTATGGCAGAAAATAAGTTGACATACATAATGCAAGTTGAAGAGTATGAATATATTTCAGTAAATTAGAACAATGACATCAGCTGCATCAACTGTATTTGTCTCTGTAATCAGTGTAGATGCTACGCTAATTGACGGTAGTTAGTCCTTAGAATAATTAGTGGGCTTGTGCATAAGCATGAGGCTAGTCGCTGGTTAATAGAGTGACTAAGCGTACCGACTCAAAATTACTATATAATGTTTTTTAACTGTATTAACAACAATCGAGGTTTTTTAAACTTTCAAAAGTTAATTTCAGTTTTGGTCGTGGTATCATTTAGCTTACTAAAATGCAGTACATATGTTTAAAGAAACTTAAGCAACTTAAGTGAGTTTTTGGCTGATAAGTAATTGCCAAAATTTTGAACTGAGAATCATAACATTAAGTCAAATCTAAAAGAGAGGAATCTGTTTTCAATGACAGTACGTGAATTCAAGGGATTATATCCAACAGATAACGTACCAAGGTATGCTACCATTTATGCATCTCATTAGTTTACAAAAAATTCACATTTTTCAAACTGTGTTAATATAACTCACTGTCTTTTCGACTTCGATTCTATCATGGTGGGTGAGTAGAATTATATAATAGGAATTGACTTTAATCTGTAAAATTAAGCAAATTGATTAGAATAACAAAGTTTTAATAACGCTATCTACAGATAAAGTATACATATAAATGTAAAGAACGACGTATATAGAATTCTAGTATTTTCCCTGCCAAAGGAACATTCCCCGACTAAAGTTAGGTAATGTTCCAGTTTGGGAAGAACTCCCAGTTAGATAACGTTCCAATTATAGGAGTTATGGTATATTGTAAGAAGAACGTCGATGAGTAACGGAGAAACTACATGTCATTCCTTTGGACTATAAAGATGGTCTTTCGAGTGTTGCTGCAGTGTCTATTACCTGTCCCTTCAGACCTTTTATGATGAGACTCAACAAAGCGCTTGTAATCTGAAAGACATGAAACGTCAATAAGGATTCTATGACGTTCAACGCCTGCGCAAAATAAAAGAGCTTCACATTTCCTTCCATCAGAAAATTTTCGCTTATTTTCTGGCGAATTCGAAAGAGTTGGAGCTTCTGCAAAAGGAAAAGGGATGTAACACAAAATTTCCACGTATTTAGGACAAAAGAACCTTTTAAGAGGCCTTTTGAGATGCTAATTAAATACAGTACGGGCTAAGAATGAAACAGTTTAATTCTTTTTTTTGTTTAAAAGTGAATGTCATGACATCATTTCAGCTACCTATAAGTGAAAGACATACCTGATAGGAGTACATATTACATTGCATCCTTCAATTAAATTGCACGATGTTCTTTACGCTAAGTGCGAATTAGCACTACTGATTAAAAATTACGCTCTGAATTACTTTACACAATTCCAGCAAACTGATAACAATTATTTGTCAATCCAATAAAATAATTTTATCTGTAAATAGGCAACATAGAAATATCATATAGCAATTCATGGTGTTCATCAGTTCTGAGAGTGGAAGCGATATGTGATTGTGACTTAAAAGCGAAGTGCCTTAGAGTTCTACCAGCGCACAATCCCTTACGAACAAAACGCAGCCTCAGTCTTAAACAAGGTCACAATTCAGTAATGGGTTGAGAACCACTTGTGCTGTTTATATTCCCATCCAGCGGGCGCGGACCAACGAGCAATTCTTAACATGACGACTTGCGTTCCTAGAGACGCTACAAACTCTGGCAATAACCGGACAGCCTCGCGACAATCAGTGTCAGATGACAAGGACCAGGAGCAGCAAAGCCTGCCAGTTTATCTCCTTTGCATGCCCTCTGAAGGGCCGAGATGGTGCATAGCCCCTGATTTACTGAGCCCTGAAGCACACCCCGCCATGTTCTGCCTTGATTGGCTAACTGATCGATAGATGCTTTGTACACGTGTTTTCTATAGGGAGTCAAGCAGGGCTCTTTTTGCTGGTATGGAAGTGGTGAACTCTCAGCAGGTCGTGCTCGTAGTGTTAGGCGCCAAGTACAAACCCACATAAATAAATAACTTATAATTGACAGTAGCTGAGGGTAGCAGTTTTCTGCAGAATTTCTGAGGGTTATTATTGCGACATTGAAAGGGGCTTCTCCGGAAATATGCTGGTGATACTAACAGCTTGGCTTCTGAAAACTACTTTGATCAAATTTAGTAATTCTATTTTTCTATTCTATTCTAATTAAAAAAGTTACGTATGTGGTTGCTTTTATTAAGTCTCAGGTGAGCTTTAAGTAGCTATAAACACTGCTTATGTTTGCATATTCAACGAAGGTTAATCGATTAGATTTTCTGGCAAAAAACTTTTGACAAGAAAAAAGAAACCTTATTCTGTGTAGATAAGCATGAGATAAACGAGGTGCATTCAAGTTATAACACCTCCGATTTTTTTTTCGGGACTGGAAACAGATAGAAGTATGCAGGTTGTTTTAAAATACTCGTAATTTTTTTGGAAACGCATAACAGAAATGTCAGCACTGTAAAGCATGTAGTTAATTTCAATGTCACAAACGGGAAATATGTGGCCAGTGATGAATCAAAGTGCAATAGCAAACCACACCATCTAAAGATGACAAAAAACTAAAGTGGCGATAAAACTAACGCCTGAAAGGCAAATAGAAATCTTCGAAAAGTTGTGCCGATAAAAAATTAGTTAGACTTGGCCGGTCTAACTCTAATTACTCAATTGAATTGAGTCTCCACGTTAATAACATCACGAATCTGTTTCACCGAAAATGTACTTTTTAAGTTACCACTTAGCGGTAATTTTCATTCCCAGGGAAAACTTAAAGAAATTCAAAGACACCTCATTCAACTCAACAGAGATATGAAATTTAAATTTAATTACAAGAATAACTTTCTAAGTTTAATTCGCACATTCGTTTTGAGTGAAGTTTCCTGCGGCTTCAATCCACGAGTGACAGTGACGCATAATACTTATATTGTCTGAGACTCATCAATAATTAAGCAGTAAATCCTGAATTGTCATTTACTTATGCAAGATAAATAACATACTGATTCTGTGTCTCTAGCTCCTGCGGCCAGTGTATGATTGTGGTACATGTGGGTGACTGAAAGGCTTTTGCGTGAGTAAAGTGCGTGTACGTGACTGAATTGGCTTGTGTGATTGAGGTGTACGTGCGTGATTGATGCCTTTACTTTAATTGTCTTGTGACTTGTGTAGCAACCCAAGAATGGATCAAACGGCTAGTCTCTATTGCTTTATTCTACTCTATTGTATCCTTTTAATTTTGTTTTATTATCTTCGTACGAGTTGATGATAACTTGATGGTTGAGATGAGTTTTCATCATGGCATGGGTTTACTGATGATGAAAGCCTTTTTTTACCCCTAACCTATTCACCTCAACTAATTGTAATTTAGTAGTAATTTTCTGACTTATAATATATCCACTATACTGTTTAAAATTATAACTATGGCATAGAAATTATTTCTGACGTTTGCCAATGAATGTATTAGACTTTTGAAGAATATATTTTTTCTGTATTATCATTAGCTGTCTAATCACAGGGATTCGTTTCAATATTTAAACTGATAAATAAATACATAATGTGGCAAAATGTGTATGATAAAAAATCACTCATGATTAATACAATCGAATGGGCTCTCATTTCACCATGATTCATCAGTTCATTTTAAATGAAGCCATCAGATGGGATCTTATTTTGCTACCATTTATCAAATTCAGGCGAAATGAAAGTCCTTACATACTGAAGGCTTGCACCAACACTTCTCAATAATTAACATGGAAAAACATTTGTTAGGAAAAACCAATACTTCAAAGTTCCTAAAAGAAGTACGTTATACGTTATTCTTTCGACTTTCAACTTATAATAACTTTGATTATTGTACAACAAACATATATATATCATACTTCATAATACACGCTTCACATTTATTATTAAATAATTGCTAAATATCGACTAAGATTTTCTCAAAATGTTATATTTTATGTATATTTTTAACTACCTTATTGGTGTCAATGATGTTCTGTTATTTATTTTATATTAATTCGTTTTTCTTTTATGGTTTGCTTTTTCACTACCTGTGAAAATTATTACATATCTGATTCATTAAGCAAGTCTACTTTTGCTTATCGCTCTTTATTTCTAGCACTTTTCAATTTTCGGTGAAGTCATTACCCCTCAATGTTTTTAAGTCCCCGTCAATACTCACTTTCGCTGAGGGCCCCAGATGGGGCGCTACGTATCTTCCTGGTCCTGATTTTCAGCTCCTTTGCATCTAAACTGTTGACCGACGGCTTCTGAAGCTCTACTGTCCCCTGCGGAAGGTTATTTTCCATTCCTCCTGCTGGCACGACAGCAGGCCTCAACTTCGTTGGAGGAGGTTTTTCTTCTACCGACCTTTGTCTACGGAAATAAGGGTCATTGCTTTTTAAATTTATGCTTTCACGGAGTCTCATTGAGATTCCCATAGCTCTTATATCCACAAGCCTGTTGGCATCATCAGAGATCAGATTTGACGATGGAAAAATTTCTTTTGCATTAAAACTTCCACTGTTATTTGATTCTTGTAGCACTGTATGTGGTTTGAGGCTCTTCATGTTTATTACAGCATTATCAACATTGCCTAGTGCCGCACCACAGTTTTTAGTTGCACTCACTGCACTATTTCCACCGTCGATTAATCTTGACTTCTCATCGAAATTTTTAGCTTTCTTATTCATTGCTCGTTTGCCAGACCAAGATCGGTCCCGCCCTTGAAAATTATAATTCTCCTGAGTGTGATTTACCTGGTTCAATCTGTGTAAACCAATATATTGATTTGAGACGTTAAATTTCTGAAGTTGATTTGCTGCAGTCTCTGGGTCACCATGATGGACGACGTGCTCAGTTTCACCACCACTTTTCTTAAGGTCAAAATGAGTTGCTATATCTTTTCTATTTTCAGCAACGCTTTTATTAGAAGTTTTTTGCCCTTTTGTGCTTCCCTTAGCTTTGTTTTGACTTGAAAGGCTCACTGCATAAGTATTTTTAACAATTAATAAACGTTCCGTAGTTCGGAAACTTCTTTTCTGATGTTCCAACGCTGTTGGAATGTCAGTTCCGTCAACAGAGAGGTTGGTGCCGGTACAGAAACTCATCAATTTAACGACCCAAAACACACACATCAAAGCCCGGGTCCAATTCATCAACGAAAAAGCCATGCCTGTATTTTGTAACTTGGTTTTCTTCTCTGTTGATACAAGCTAGCTTCTGTAACAAGAGTTTACTCGAAAGTGGAAAATTTAATAAAAAAGTCAAGTCTGCAGAAATATTTGTGAACGAACGAAAATAAATCTAAAGAAATTACTCCATTAATTTCATATACATGTTAATAATAAGAAAAGACTTTTTAGAAATCTATTAGTTTTTATTTCTTTATTTTCAAGGGAATAATATTGATGAGTTTTGTTAGAAAAATTATAGTTAAATGATGAAAATTTAGTCCATGAGTTTGCATAGCTAGAATATCTTAATATTCTGACTTTCGTCTAACTCTCACTCGAAGAAAATGTTACGACGAAAATCACGACTCCCATTGTACGGATCCTCCTCGAGAGAGTCATATCTGGAAATCAAACAATGGATCTGTTATATTATATAATAATGAAGATCTATTTTTTACACGATGCAAAACAGTATCTTGTATTGTCGCCACATTCATGCATGGCAAAACGTATTATTAGAATCGCCTCTTTTACCACTTTCAATTAATGACTTGATGAATTAGTCCTCTATAGTTCAATTATCCAGCTGAAATACCGAGTTAATAACATTTCTTCTCATGAGCTGAAACTCATGAAAGTAGAGCTGGGCGTTAGAGTTTGTGATGACTTTTAAATTCATTGACGAAATTCCTTCATACATTCTGGCAATTTGCTCACTGCTTCCGCTAAATTTTTTTAACAATTTACTTTTTATTTATGTAAAAGAAAACATCAAACGAGAGCAGTCCTCAATTCTGCTGCTCCTGGATAGTTCAATAAATCTTTATACATTGCAGAATTGTAGCAAGTTAGAAACTAAATTTTAGTTAGCTGACAGACAGCCCGACGAAATGAGGCTTCTTGGAATCTACAGCCAAATTATTATTGGATGTAACCCTTCTTGTTGATTAGAAAATTTATTTTCTTGAAATTGTGGTTGGTTCATAATACGATTGCAATAATTGCATTTGCGAATTGCAAATTATTTGTTTGTAATTCTGAATAGTGTAATTTAAAATTACCGTCAAATAATTAAAAGAACTATAACTTATTCCTTAACAATGGAGCAAAGTTTATGAGCCCTCGTAAATGATGTAACAGAAAATAAAAATATCGATTTTATGCAGGTTGAATTAAGTAAATTTTATCAACAATATTAATATGTCTGGAGAGAATTTTTCATGCTGTTGTTTCCTGTTGAATTCTGAATGTTCAGATTTGTAAATTTCTTACTCTCTAACAATCATTGATGTGTTGCAGATAAAAGAAATCTTGTAAAGACAGAAGTTCTGTCATTGCCGTTCAGTATAAATTTATATCATAGGCTTCCAAACGATTTAGAGCTTGCATAAAGGACAAATTTTCTTTCAAATTTTTTATTTTTCACATTTTTCTAATAAGTATTTTATATAATGTTATTTACAATTCATCATTTAAAGAAAATTCGATATTATGTGAAGTAAGTTTACTTCCTTCTGTGGCCTGGCCTTGACTATTTCACTGTATTAGGAAACAAATTAAAACAATGCTTGGAATGAATTTGGACTCAATGTCACTTGTCTTAAAAGTATTATAATGCACAATGCATTGTGAAGTAGTTTAAACAAGACACATTCACTTTTTTACATTCTAAAAAATCCAGATTATAGGGCCAAGATTTACTGATTAACTGTAACAGGGGATTTCGCTTAAGTCAATGGTCAATTTGGAACTGCAGGTGTAAAAATGTCAGGTATTGAACTGGATCCAGGATTGAAGGTAAACTGACTTCACGAAGCTGGATCTACACACGCAACCTCATAGCAACACTGCAGCAGACACACTGAGACCTCAAGCGTTACCAACGCCGCCTTACCAAACCGCTCTGCTTGACAGAAATCATGGATTAAAAAGAAATATTATTTTCTGATGAAATCTATAAACACGTGTTGTATTTTGTAGCATCAAAGTAAAGATAACGCAATTGAGTGTTACTCATCGTTTTGTTTTTGTGCAGGAGTTCATGGTTAATTGTAACTTCTTGAATATATTGATGTGTAACAATAGGAAATATGCTGACAAAATCTGACATGTATTGCAGTAAGGACAGCAAATCAATGCTTCCGAAACATTCCTTCTCAAAATTAGTCAGTGGATTCGAGATTATTCAGAATGCTTGCTGACCAGCGTGTCTAAAAAAATTCTCTTGCTCATGTAAATCTGACCAAAGAAATTACTTTTGTGCAGAACAGATGTTGATAAAACATTTTTAGGAATAACATCTGCGAAAATTTTCAATTACGTTCTATAAAATATCCAAGCAGATCGATTGAAGCTAGCTGGGGAATTTCTTTGGAAGTTTATTGGTTCTGTTTTAACGTAACACACATTAATATTTTCACCAAAATTTGAAACTGAGTTTCAATTTCATTCAGAATTTTTATAGATTCTGATATTAGAAGAAACTTTATTGATATTTTATAGACAATTAGAAAATAAAGATAAGAAAAAATAATTTTGTTGCAGCATCTCATGTATGCCACAAGTATCACGTGACTTGAGTTATATCTTATTTTCTAGCTATTCATAAAAAAAAAATCAGAAATTTGGCATTTTGCTTTCAGAATGAATGGTTCACTAGTTCTTTCGGTCCGCAAATCTAATTGTGACTACGTAGATACTAATGTTCTACTCACTACTGATACTTGACTCTCACAGGCAAATCATTCACCCCGCACGAGTGATCGAACGCTGAACTACTGAAGTCAATAGTTCACTCGATACAACTCGTTTTTTGCAGAGGAGAGAGAGAGAGAGAGAGAGGGGAGCCAGTTTTAGCTGAGTTAACCCTCTACTGCATGCTGTTACATACATGTTTCAGTACTTAAATTGTTTTATGACGTCTATTGATTGCATCCAAACATATTTGCTTCTTGTTTAGTCACCTGCTCGTATCATAGGGAGACTTTGTGTCTCAGACGTGCCATGGGAAGGCACAAGGATTGAGTGTGTGGTGTCTTTCTGCGCTTAAATTGCTACAAAGTGAGGAAGGGATCCATGATACCATCTAAAATTCATAAAAGAAACGGCAAATTATAGTCAAAACATCCCTTGAAATAACAGAGCGGATTAATACCTTTTGAAAATGGTGTTCAACACTTAATTGAAATCCAGGTAACACAGCCATTCATGGTGAAGTTCTAGAAACTATAGTACGAACTGAAAAGAACGCTGGGATGATTGGCGAACTCAGGGATTACTAGAGCCTCGTGGAATTAAAGGATTACATGCCTCCTGATGAAGAACAGTCGACAACACTGAAAAACAAAGGAGGGATCTATCGTTACGAAATTCAACAGGATGGTAAATGCTGCAGGTGAGCTAGCAACGTCCATTCAATGAGCACATGTATACATATTAAACATATGATGGTCGACTAGTCAAAACCCAATACCAAGGTTTGAGGTTTACCGAAAAAATGGTTTATTGCCAGTGTTTCTTTCTTTCTCTAAAAGGCGTAACTCACACTCTATCAAGCGTCACACCAGAGTTTGTATACCGGTTACGAGGGTGCACGTACTGACACTTAACTCAACGACAGTAAAACCTCCCGAATGGAAATACTAAGGATCCTTCACCTTTGAAAATAGTACACTGCTTTTTAAAGCAGGTTTCCTCTGCTATGGAGGGAAGCGTCAGAATGCGCGTTTTAGGCATTTCAATGCGCATAGACAGCATTTTACTTGGTTGGAAATAAGTCTACGGACTTTAGTACCTATATTTAAATTACTCCTCCTTGTTGAGAACGTTTTTGATCTACAGTATGCAGTATCAAGTGTTAAAATCCTCTTTTTAAACAAAAATACCATAAAGATTGTATTTTTAAGCAATGAAATGGCTTAATACATTGTTTTTCTTCATCCGGAGAGAAATATTGTTGGAATTCTAGGTATCGTGTATTCGATTTCCTAGATAAGTGATTAGTACAACAATGTTATATGTTAAACAACTTTAGAATTAAAGTTGTTTAATTATTAAATTCCTTCTAAGTACTTGTTCTTGCAACCATTTTGCATGAATTGGACGAAGTAGGCACATTTGTTCAACATCAACCAGGTAGAATACAATAAGGTGACAGGAACAGGTTTGGCCCATTCATGGGCTCCAACCTAAGGAAGCTGACAGTTGTTTACCGGTGCTGCGGGAAAGATTCTCATTTTTTCTATACTAATGTGAATGATCACTATAAAAAATATTCTGATAACATGTTAAAATGTATTATAAAAATCATCGAGCGTACAAGCTTACCGAGTTCAATATATACTGTAGATTCAAGCTCGCTGCAAGCACTACTTATTTATGAAGCCTAAATTTCAGTAGGACTTACTTCCCTCTCTCAGTTTTTTAGGCTCATTAGTGTTGAAATGCATACTTCATTAGGTGTGGGAAACAGTCCGTGCCTGTAAAGTAAGGACCAGAACACATTACTCCTAAGCCAAGGCTCTAGCGAGCAAAAACCAACGACCTTCATAATGGTCATGCTGAATTTCTAAATGTTGAATTTCTTATTCTACTCGAAAGGGTGTATGTGCTCTTTGAATCACGTTCATTCGCCTACGTCTATGTTGTAAATGACGAAAATAATGCGTTATGCGTCCGTTTTAATCGGTCCATAGTTTTAGCATTTATAGCTATTTGTAATCAATAACTTTTAATGGTATGAACAGTTTTATGCTAAACAACCAGATCAAACAGTTGCACTGAATTCCAGTTTCGTTTATAAATTACAAGATTTGGAATACGTTTTTTCTCATTTTGATCACAGAAGAATATCATCAAAGTGAAAACCAAACTAAAATTACGTTCATTTGCCTGCAGCAGCGTTAATAAATTGAAATAATTGAATTGATATTTTTGAATAAAATTGAGTTGCCAAGCTACGAAGAGAGTCTGTTTGTGTAAGACAAACGTCGATTAGATCAAAGCTTTTGTAATCTCGAGAACAAGGTTCAAGTATCGTCAAAAATTATGCTAGGTTCTGTCAATCATAGATTATTTAATCAAAGGGTAATAGATGAACTTTCTCAGACGTCAAAAAGCGAATCAAGACTGAAAATACTATCGGAAAAATATTCCTTCGTTTTAAATATTCCTTCGAAACCAATCTATAACCGTGTGAATTTTATTTAGAATTAGAAAAGTTTACTTCTTTTTCATTTTTTCCCAACATAACAACTTCTGTCATCGATTTCCCTTATCAGCTGTGAAAAATTCAAATGGGAATCTCACAGCTTTAATTTTTTTTACATGCAAACGAGATTTAAAATTATGTGTACCCATACTTCCAGGAACAATATTATCATACTAGAGATTATTAGTGTATTATTTACACTAATTTGAAATTATTAAAGAGTAGAATGTATTTAAGATTTAGATTGAATTATAGTGTTTTAAATGAATTATTTTCATTAATTTCATTCAGAACTTCGTTTCTGCATCTTATCTACCGATAACATGGTCCAGATAGTACCGATTAAATTTTCTTGGTTTAAAAGTGATAAAATTAGGGAGCTATGAAATAAAATTTATTTTTCAGTTTTACCCATGAATATTTTTCATCAAATATACAGAATTATCATTCTGTATCGTATTTACCGAGAGCATGGCCGTGTAAGAAATGAAAGCTAATAACAGAAAAAATTAAGTATTTTACAGTGGTCGGGCGCCTTTGGTATACACAATATAATGCTTGTAATACATGCACACCCGTTCTGATTTCAGTTCCGTAACTTTTCTTCAGTAATAGATAGGAAGTAATGGGATGGACACACACACAGATACACAGAGAGAGAGAGAGAGAGAGAGATGGAGATACATAGTCGATTATATATGTTGACTAGTAGACCCACACATGAAAAAATTCATGTGTTTCTGACAGAATTTTTTTCGATCGATTTGCCAGTGGACGTGAGCTTTGCAAAGAAGTCTCTACATTGAAGGGGAAGAAGGCTAATAACGAAAAAATGACGTATTTTATAGTAATATACTGTACCTTTGGAATCCACAATACAATGCTTACAATACATGTATACCCGTTCCATTGAGAAGTCAATACTTAGCATAAGGTACACACTTTATTTCAGCTTTTTGGTAATGCCTCGTTTCCAATAAGTTTCCCCTATCTAATTCAGCTTTTATTGTATGGTATAAAGAGTGGTACAAAGTTGATAAAATTGTGATATAATTAGAAAGGAAATAAAAAATATTTAAATGCTTGCTAAATTTTATTTTGTTACTATGTAGGCAGGATACAAAATTAATGTGAAAAGTTGGGACACAAAATGTAAATACTCAGATACATTGGATTTTTTTGTGTGTAGAAATTTATCCCACCATGGAAATACTGTGATACATACTGAAATAAATCATTATAAAACCAATGTACTTGTACTGGAATAACCATGTACTTGATTAGAATAACTTTTCAAGATTAGTCTCAAAACTTGACTCACTTCCAACGCAATAACGTGATTGCAAAAGTAATTTATTGAAGTTTTCACGAGTAATTCCAGTACAAATGGATACAGTTTTCTTGTAGCGAGTAGTTTTATTTTTTGTTCAAAAATTGCCTAATCAAACTACAGTGGTTCATTTACTATGAGTTAAAGTACAAAGTGATACTTGCGTAGATAATCTTCTGTTAAACTAGGATTTTTTCAGGGTGAATCAATATTCCACTGAAAAATCTTGTGACTGAAACCTTGATCGAAGGTCATAACCATGACCAAGATAGTAAAAAATGAAGCAAAATCTTCTTTCACGACATTTATCAGAGCCTTTCTCGTTTTCACGTCTTAAGAACTACTTATTCCACATCTCTCAGGAGTCACACAAGCTAAAAACTTCCTACTAAAACGCCACGAAAAGTGCTTATTTGACAGCAGAAGTTGGGAGCTTCTCCGATATTCCTCGGAAAACAGTGAGTTTGTTGCTATTACAGCCCCAGAAGATCCTGGAGACCAACAAGAAAGCCATTCGCATGTCTATCGACCCCGGACTCCACAGCATCCATGAGTTGTGGTCACAGCAGTTGCCACGCCGCCTATGCTGTAGCTTATTTTCGTGAGTTATGAAGTCTGAAGTCTTAGCTCTAGGTGCTACCTTTACTCAGTAGAACATTAGTGTTTATCCAGAAGTTAATTGTCCTAAATGTGATTTAAAGCTAAACTTGTATTAGACTATAAATTCCCATTGCATGGATCTTCTTGAAGCTGTCGTACGTTTCACTTGTCATTTTGCTTAAGAAATACTTTGCTTTGTTAAGATTGATGTCGGGATTTTATATCAAAGAAGAGGAATCATTTTATGGTGAATGATCAACGAGGTATTATACTTCTTAGAGATACAGCAGTGATAAAAATTCTTTGCTCTAAAAATGTCACTAAAGTCTCCATTATTCGGAATATGATGTTTTCGCTCACTGCATAAACAGTCTATTTTGAATAACTTGGTTGAAAGAGAATGAACAAAGGTTCAGTGGTTTAATAATGAAGCTCTTTGTCTTGCTATCACTTTGGGAGAAAAAAGCTTCAAGAAAAAAAATGTGATCAGTCGCGATGATTGATTCATGTTGCTGTTGTAAAACCTATGTATTCTTCATTGTGATATCGAAAATTTCTGTAATAAGCTGTGTATCATTGTCTGCCAATTTCTAAACCTACTGTGGCTTTTTATATTTCAGTTGAAATGGATAAAGAACAATGAGGAACCTAATCGAAAGTATGTATAGTTCATTATGTGTTCACTTGAAAACACACAAGAAAAGAATCACATTTTATTCAAGATCAAATGATTCTTAAATTGGGCTGAACAGACAACTATTTATGTTTCGTAACAATTTAAAATTAAGCCAGTGATTTTGAAGGTAATTCTCAAGTTGTTGATAGTGGAGGAATTTATTATTCAAAACTGATGATCTGTACAGAGGAGTCCTCATCTAAGTCCTTGAAATCTCTAAGAAAAAGATTCTGTGTTTCTATCTGGAACCCTCAAATGTGTTTACCAAAAAGTAAACACATAAACACAAACACAAAAGTAAACACAGTTTTAAAAATTAAATGTAGCGTCCAAAATTCAAATTATCTGGAGTTTCTTAGGAATCTGTATTAATGGTTCGAGAATTACATCTTTAAAAAGCTTAGTGTAATTAAAAAAGGAATATGCACAACTGTGCTATCTAAAAATGCCATTTTCAGCGCTGGAAAACGATTTTATTGCCAGCCTTACACCTGATGAGTATTTAACTTTGAAGCCTCCAAATAAAGCTGCTTTCACGGTCCGTAAATCATCCCGACTGACTTCACAACGAACTGATAGTATTACTTTCCACGGATTACTTTCTGTCTACCATGGGGCTCATTTGAGACGGTCTTTCTTAGGCAGGCTTCGGAAGACATTTCTTAAGCCGTCAACTTCCACAGCACCTTTGAAAGACATAATAAAAGCCAAAACCAGGCTAACGAACTGCTCTCTGCGCTCGTTCATCTCCAGAAATGTGATCAAAGAAGGAATGCGTTCTTCGATGGAACTTCTTTTGTTCGGATTTTGATGGGAAGGAGGCCGAGATTGAAATGCTCACTCAAAGTGCAAGGATTTTGTCAGAATTTTCACGTCGTGAATAAAAATAAGAATTGTGCCTATATTTTCAAGCATACAATCTTGATTGTACAGCCTCATAGTAATAATATGAAAATTCTTTCCATTGCTAGCTACATACATTAAATAAGGCGGTATCTTTTTATGCGTCATTATTGCCTTCCATGGAAATTGTTACGACCTCGAATATGAATTTAACTATATTGATCAGCATATAATTTAAATATTCAGTTAAGATGCCTTATAAAATAACAACTGCTTCAAACACGGCAGTAATGGTAAAGAAAGTAAAGCCAGAAAAGTTCCAACTTAAGAGGAAGTTCAAACCAACCAAACTTTATTTGAGATTTTTGGCGCCATGTTTGGGGCTGTAAACCAGTGTAGGCTTAGATGCTTAAATATCTAGCACAACATATATAAGGAAGATGGAATTAGAAAGAAAAATAGAAGTCTTTCCAGCTCTATGAACACACATTTTTTATGAAGTACGGAGTTAATAACAGTACATTCCAAAAATGTATCAAAAATTTAGTTCCAATTTCAAAGGTGAATTCAAGCAATGTTTGACTCTAATAGCAAATTGATGAAATTCTTCATGCATCAGCGTGGATTCCGATGCCTTCGTTTCTTCTTGTCGTCGATACGAAGACATCGTCTTTGATAAATTTACCGTAGGACAACGACAAGACCTTGGTAAAGATCTTAAATGAATTTTATGAAACTTTCCAGTGGAAACTCCAGAGGAAACTGACTGGACCCTCCGTGTAATATAATACTTTGCATTTTACTCAAGAAAACCATAGTCGAGGAAAACTGCATCAAATCTAATAATAGATTTATCATGGAAAAAGAGTTATACAATCTTAAAAACGTATAATGCCAGGATTGTTTCTCAGATTTGCGCTTTAAAATTTTAGTAACATCTTCTGTGAGTTTGGTTCTCTGACCATAGAATCTGTAGTGCCAGCATTGGTAAATTGGCGAAGACTTTCAAAGTTTTCTTCCTCCCAGTAATACTACATCACTAAAAGCCATTTCATAATATACATTAATCCACCAACAGTGGAAAACTCAGTTCAGCAAAAGGCCCGTTGAATTTTACTTCATTAACAGTTTGTGTGTTAACGTTCACGATGTTCGTGAATGCACAGCAACGATGCAGATGGTGAACACGATAGCATAGCCCTCAGTAATTGAAGTTCGGTTGTTATCCAGTAATTATATTGCATGAAATTCTCAAGAAACTACAGTTGGAAAATGAGCTCCTCGGTCGTTTGTGAAATGATACTTATTCTGTGGTGGAACTGGGACACAAAAAGTGCATGACTGTGAGGAAGTAAGTCTGTTAGGCGATTTCAAATTAAAAGAAGGTTACCTCAAAAATAAATTTATCTGTTTCTGGGAGTAAGTTTTAGTTCCTGAGAATAACAAATCCTTCTTCAGGAAAGAGGCTAAATAAGCAGTTTTGGAAGTTGAGAAGACGTAAGGGCTCACTAACGCAAAAAATGTTTTCACTTTATTTCAGGACATCCAAGACTAGCACAGTAGTTGGGCAAATAAATCAAGGAAATATTGGCGACGAAGCAACGGTAAATTTCTATGGAAAAGAATTTTGTTTAGTATGATACGGAAAGTTTTAAAAGTTTAATGCAGCTCATGATAGAGACGACACTCGTGTGTATAAATATTAAATGTTTGGCATGAATTCCAACATTTGCCTGGCCTTGCTGTGATCCTGTATAATTAATAATTTTTATTACATTATAACATAATAACATGTAAAACCTCTGAAAAACGACGCACAAATATTATGATTGGCAGGATTTACGCTGCATTGATTACGTTAATAATTCAGTTTAATGCATATGACTAGCAATGCTCAAAATTATTTCATATTTTTATTTATGAGAAAGATAACTGTATCAGATTTGGAGCCAAATTTAGCTCGAGATATTTATTTTTTCTGTTATAAACTACCTGCTAGCTAATTTTCATTGACCTACGATAAAAATACAGCACTACAAGCTGATGAATCGACGAAATGTTGAATGACAACTCATCGCTCGAAATATTTTGCACCCATGAATTAAAGTTTTACATATGAATCGCTAATGTAGCTGTAGCCATTTCCCTCATACCAAACATCACGTGTACTCATTTATTCAAAAACTGATTCATCAGAAGCCGATTAACTTCACAATACAAAATATTGTCAAATATACAAGACAAATTTGTTCACGGGAATGAAAAAAACGTTGCCGACAGCTGAATTGATTTGCATATTTTTGTTCATATGTGATGAATGTTGGTAGGATAGCATTAAAATTTATAAAGTTCATTCAAAAAATTATTCTCATAATAAATTCAGTGGTTAAACCGTCTTTCTTTACAACCAATTTTCTAACACGCCAGTGAAGTTAATACCTAAAGCCATTCTACAGGGTCAGGCAAAATGATCTGACATATTTGTAGGTTAAATGTGTCAGATAATTTTGCCTGACCCTGTATTTAACTCCAGTTTGCTTTATGTTCTGTACAAGCGTGGTCATTTCAAATCTCTCTCCATACCTTTCAGGCTCAGAGAAAATAAACCAACGAACTCGAGCAAGTTCATAGCCAGGATGTCAAAAAAGCTGACTGCTTTGGTCTCCCAATAATTGAAACCTTGTTCTGTGAGTCAGGCTGCTATCTATTCATCAAGCCAAATGACTATTCAATACGAGGTCTGGCCAGCAACAAACTAGGATTACGAGACTAAACTAACGTAATATCAGGAATCGCTCTTATTAGCTCATTTTCAATTGAAATATTAGTTCGCCGTCCTCAAAAAGTTTTATTTTGTTCAGAAATACGTTATCGTAAACAGGACTCATCACTAGAGTATATTTGAAGTTAATGTTGTACTATGCATCGTTTGGAGTGGTTATTTCTAGTTAACACATTATTTTGTCGGTGTATTTTCAATATGATTTAAAGTTTCGTCAATAAACAATATAACAGGTAACATCAATTCAAACTATCAATAAATTGTGACTGGTTTGGATTTTTTCTTACAAATTTTTCTCAACAATTTCTGTCTTAAACCGGCATGCAGTATAAATAATTTATGATTTTATATCTGGCGAGGATTTATGTATTTTTGAACATTCTAAAGTATCGTAAAATAGAGCATTTTTAGGACTAATTCGTATGAGCTTATAAAGTACAAAAGACACTAGTGAGTTCTGTCCTGTAACGTCGTGTTGTGTTTTTTTAACTTATGGTCTATAATCGTTGCTTGTATGCTGAAAAATGTATAAACATTTTTTTCGATTTAGTTATCTATGTTTGAAAAAAATGCATTAGAAAACCTCTATTTCAGTCATCGTGAAATAATTGTGATGCAATTTGAAGTGCAACGGATGAAACTAAGGAAACCACTAGCCATTGAATACAAAAATTATAGAATGAAGGCCCTGAATCCCATGAAGTTAGAATGACAGCAGTGAATAAAGTTAAAATGCTGGCAGCTCAAGAACTTCATATACATTACGTAGCAATCTAGTTATCTAATGGAAAAAGGTAGTAACTATAGAAAAGGGTCGTACTAAACAGGGCATTTTTCCAGATGAAACGAATTGTTAATTAATGATATTGCACCTCAGTGGTATAAGAAACAACGTTAATTTACGAGAATAAATTACTCGTAAGGAAATATGGAGTAAAAGTTAGGTAAAGAAGTGCAAGTAACGATTTTATAGCCTATTATTATTTATATTTAATTAGAGATCTGACGACGAAGTCAAGCGATGCTGACGACGTCGATACAGTTTTCCAGCCTAATTAAAATAATTTGAAAAGAACAGAAATTAATTGAGAAAGGTCAATCCATAAATTCACAAATCATATTTTTACGCACCTAAATTATTGAGGCAACGTGCAATTAGCACGAAAGCGCAAATTGAACATTCACAGTTTGAAATAATTCTTTCATATGACAGCACAAGAGATCATTAACGTTATTTTTAATTGATTTAAATGAGGGTTTTTACACAAGTATTCGCTCGTCCTTTCACTCATATCTTCAAGTTTTGTCGTCTCGATTGATGCTCGACTTGGGGATTTTCTCTCAACATCGTCGTAAAATTAAATGTGTACTAATGGGCCGGCCTCTCAATACGTCGTTCAGGACAAGCGGCAGTAAAAAAATTTAAGGGAATATCATTAGTGGCAGCGACCCCCTTTATTGTAACAGCAGTGAGGTCCTTTATTGTAGCAGCAGCGACGTCCCTTCTTATTGTAGCAGCAGCGACGTCCCTTCTTATTGTAGCAGCAACGACGTCCCTTCTTATTGTAGCAGCAGCGACGTCCCCCCCCCCAATGGTCAAATATAATATCACAATACATATTAAAGAGGGATACAGCAAAATTCAGCATAAAATAATTCATAGTGGTCAACAAGAGATATATATATATATATATATATATATATATATATATATATATATATATATATATATATATATATATATATATATATATATATATATGTATACTAACAAATTTTGTTATTTTTCAGTTCCATGTTTTTCATTGTTTGAAAAAGTGAAACATGTTGGGTAAAGAAAAGAATTTAGGTTTCGAATAGAAAACTATGTGGTATGAAAGCACTATTTTTATTAGTTTCGACTATATAGCTGATTAAGCGAAGGTTTGGCTCTTGGAATAGATGAAAGAAAAAACTTTGGTTGAACAGTTTTGTCATGCTAAAAATATCTTTTTTTACTATGATAGCTAATTTTGTTAATTTTTTCACGTAAGCATTCATAAAGTTCTGTACATGAATATTTCTGGATAAAAATAGTTAAACCAAGTGAACAAAATACCGTGAAGGTAATTGGCAAAAAGTGAAGGATTTTTCTGAAGGATTGATCGCCGTGGGTAAAAATTTTTTTAGGGGCTCTAATTGATTGCCTCCCAAATGGAAAATATGGTGAAGGGATTTTTTTAAAATTAAGGTCAGTGTTTGAGCCACTGGAACGGATTGTGAGCTTTTATCATTCTACTATTAAACTTGCAGCAAACATTACTTTTGATTTTTGAGCGTCAGTAAAGAATCGAGGACAGAAATTAATAACATCCTAGAAGTAAGTCCGTGTCATCAGTCAGATAGAGCTTTACGAAGACTAAAATCTTGTCAGATAGTATTGATGATTTTTATGAATTTCTCGAAGAGAAGATATTATTGCAAAATAAAAGAGATAGAATATGGTGTAACGTTTTGTTTAAGAAATGGTATATAAAATTCGAAAAGTAAGGTTTAGTTGTACTGGCTTCTATAATTATTAATAGTGACGTGACATGCGTACATATATTATTTACGCTCCAAATTACTGTACAAAATAATGAAGAAATAACATGAATTGTTTAACTGTTTAAAGAACTATTTCTGAGTTACGCTGGAAATTAATTATTAAAATACAAAACAAGCCCAAACTTGAACGGTAAGTTTAATTTTCATATCGAATTTACAGAATATACAAAAACGTCTTATCGAATAATTCAACCTACCCATGATATGAAATAAAAGTACGCTAGTCTACCTCTTCCAAGTCGATAGATTTTTTGATAAATTCTTGATATCCTGGATATCTAGAGAAAGCAGCTCACTTCTGCATCGGAAGTACAGCGGTGTCGTGTGAAAACGGATCTCAGAATCTCTTTGGGTTCATGTAAAATGTATTTCTGCAGGTCGGCCTCGCTTTGATCTCAGTCAATGTTCACAAAACAATTCAAAGCTCAATGGAATACATCGAGCCAAGCTCCAATGTGAGGTAGCTAAGAATTGTTCACATTTACGTTCCTTGCTATTACATGAAATAATATTTCAAGCTAAGGGTTTTTAGAATACCTGAAGGACACCTAAATGATTCACTGATAAACTATGCTTATAAAGTCTGATTTATAAAAATGACTTTGATCGTTTCCGATCGTTAATCTTTTACTTTGAATTTTGAATTATCATTGAACCTAGGGATACTTAACTCGTTTTATTTGTTCAGTCACCAGAGTTTTTCTAAAACTAATGTACTCCTCAGAATAATATTTTCTTGACATACATTGGTGAACGATTCTGTGAGAAGTTTATGTATTTTATGTATAATTAATAAAGTGTAACTTAAACCCAGTTGTAATTCTATTAGTTCAAAAAAATGATTCAGTACATAATGTTCCTTTAAACTCAATGGAAGTTACACTTCTATCAGCTCCGATGCATTATACGTAGCTATAAAGTTTAAGACTAATCCTAAACACATATTAAAGGTAGATGACGGAAATAAATATGGAAAAGAAGAATATTCAGTGAGAGATATTCAACAAAAAGTATTTACTGCCTCAGAGTTCGTGAAGAAAACGCTGGTCACGTTGGGCAGTGATGTGTTGATTCTTACAGTATAATTGTTGTAGCAGTTGTAAACAAATGTGTGTTAATTTTATTATGTAACTCTGTTTTGATTATTATTTGGATAGTAAAAAACTAATACCAAAATCAAAAGAAAATGAAAAGCGTAAAATTCAATACAGAATTTAAGATAAATTTATTCCTCCCTTTTTCTTCTGAGAGATGCAATATGTGTTTTGTTTGTAGAGTTTACCTCTGAACTTTTTCATTTTTGTTTTTAATTCAATGTTTAGATACCACGTTCGTTGATACAGTCCACAACAAATGTTCATCCATGTACATCATAACGTTGTTATTATAGATGATAACGTAACCTTATGTAGGGTACAACAGACGTTTATATAGTTCATGTATTTTAGAAAACAAAAATTAAAAACAAACATAGTCAGAAATTCCAAGCTGGGTCTGCAATTCCTGAGTTTGTAAGTTTCCGGTCATCTTGTCATCGATGCTCACCACAAAATTGAGTAGGCTTACGAGTGAGGGGAGGGTGCGGTGGCATCAACTTCCTAATGAACGTCAATTGAGAGCTGGGCGTTCAAAACGAGGGTGGTTTCTCGTCAAATTTGACTATGAATTAAGGGGAACTTTTTAACGTTATGCAAGATAATTTAAAAAATAAGTTATGCCCCTCAGCTGGATGGACTAAACCTGCCAAGTTACAACGCGAAGTTTTGTAATTAACTTCAAGAACATCGCATGTCGGGGCTGGAAAGTTTACTAATTGAATAACAAAAAAGTTTTTTAAATAATTAGTAATAAATGCTAAACATCTTAAGTTTAGATTGTTCTATTTGGCTTCATTTCTTATAGGAAATATAGCTCATGCAATTGAAATATACTGGTCTTGAAAATGTGATACATTGATTTTGAAATAAACTAACGCTCATACATATGGCAATCACTGTAAAAAAATTATTTTAATTCGTTGATGGCTCCATTAAATGAAATTGTAAATTTTAAATTTCGTAGAAAATACTACACATGTATTAAACATTGTTAGAATAGAATAGAATAGAATGAGGCTATAGGAACGAACCTTCTGGCCCATTCTTGAGTCGGATAATTACTTCGATAATTATTCGGTTGTTTTACC
>VCRD01001546.1:82734-95274 GCA_006783055.1 Trinorchestia longiramus | reverse complement strand
ACAGGCACAAGTTAGGTTTAACCCACAGGCTCAAGTTAGGTTTAACCCACAGGCACAAGTTAGGTTTAACCCACAGGCACAAGTTAGGTTTAACCTACAGGCACAAGTTAGGTTTAACCCACAGGCACAAGTTAGGTTTAACCTACAGGCACAAGTTAGGTTTCCCCCGCAGGCACAAGTTAGGTTTAACCCACATGATCTAAGTTGATACAACATTGAAGAAACATTCTATTTTCTGCATTCAATAATTTTTTAATGTTATTTCATCATGTGTTATTTATGCTACTATTCATATTGAAGGGAAAGATCAAAATTGCTTATTTGGCAGTTTCGCGACGTGGCAAAACATTCTGTAAATAAAAAAGTGAGATGAGAGAATCTTCAGAGTATATAATTTGAGCGTCTCGAACCCTTGCTTGTTTTCAATTATAAAATTGGTAGAGTTGGTGAAAAACCAAACAAGTAATTTAAAACCTATTTGTCTTTACATTACATCTAGCTACGTTTTTGTTTCAATTCCCAGAATTTTAGTTGAGAATAAATGTAGGCTTGAAACGTTCAAATCAAATGCTTTTTACGGTTTTTCACGACTTTCATTGTTACCTTGGCTGACATAATAAGGCCCATAATCACAAGGGCCAAGTCGTGGTGGTCATCATGCTTCTGTTATCACCAAGGGCATAACTGTGGCGCCTTTGAACCTTTGTACTGTCGTTTGCAAATTGTGTGATTGTTAAATTTCTGCTTGTTTTACATAAGGTATTTTTTCTAGCACATAACTTTTTAACATGTATATTTCTAAGAAGTCACCTCAGGTTCACTAGGAACTACTTTTTTCGTATCTAAACGATTGAGTAAAGTTTTGTTATAAATTTAGTTAAGTTGAAAACAGTAACATGACTTCAAATGTTTAATTGTGCCCCTCTGTTTCAACACGTCGAATTTAGTCCCAATTGGGAAAAACTTACGGAGTAAATTCTAAATTTCAATGAAAGTCAAGAAACTTACCGGCTGTCACTCAGGCAACCGGTACCTGTCAACCCATGTCTGTCAACCTTTAATTTGCAATCCCCAGTTTTTGAAAATTAAAGAAAAGCCACTAAATCTGATCTATCGTTTGTTTCAGTCAATTTAACTTGAATTACCTTCAATAGAAATGAACATGAACGTGACTGACATTTTCCAAAAAAGTATGACCCTGTTCTGAAATACTGTCTTATTACATTCGTGAAAAGCGCAATCTTTTCCACTACTTTTTTCACCCAATGAAATGTGTTTTTATTGGTTTTCATTTAACTTTCACTATTATTATCACTTTTTTGAAGCCTTATGATCGGTCGTATATTTACAAGTGGTTACATTGTCAGTAATGCTTAATTTAATCTTAAATTAATGAAGATGTTAAAATATTACCCGAATTCATAAGCTGCAGGACATGTTGATGTTGTCAAACGCTGTTTTATTTCCAAGTTCACGTTAACTTTATGCAAGACAAATCAGGTATAGCAACTTTTAAGTTTTATTTGTCCAAGATAGAGGATTCAAAAACTTTATGATTCTCACGGAATGCCACGGTGTGTTTGACACACAGAATACAAATACTCGTGTACATTAGTAATGAGGAAGTCTTTGTATCCAATTGTTTACTTTGGATTGTGAGATTTATTTTAAGGCCAGCAGAAAAAATACAAACATTGAAAATTGCTCGGACGTACGTCAGAAATCTGAGAACTGTACTATTAAGAAGCTTTATTCAACTAAAGCCTATACGATAAAATACGATTTATCCCCCGTAAAATTCACTAAATTGATCCTAAATTTAAAACTTTGTTTACGTGCCTCGTGGCACTATGGACTCTGAACGTAATTATTAATGAAGAAATAAGTTACGTTGAAATTTGATTCTGTGCTCGAACAGTGAGTGATATAACGGCTCATAAATTAACTAACAATTACAAGCATTATTTGTGTAAAGTATGATGCATCTGTGAACTGATTAGAGTGCTTGTCAAGATTGGTCTAAGCAGATTTGATTCCAAGGTACTTCTTTTGAGGCAAAAGTGGCATTTAACTATTTATGACTGGTTGCAAAAAACGAACAGGTGTATCACAATGTTCATCTCGACACTTGTGTGATAGAAATTTACACATTGATTGTTACATCAGTAATAACTATTGTGATTATTAATACAACACTCGCTAGTTTAGAAACAGTTTTTAGAAGGTACGAGAGGAATGTATATTTGTTATGCTCCTAGTACAATATACGGCAACATAACTTCCTTTTTTCAGAGTAAAACGCATTTAAAAAAACAAGTTATGTTGCTTCACCCTACATTATGCACAGCGGCAACAAGCTCATGTTCCGTCAGTAGCCATTTTTGTCTGAAAATGCTTTTTACGTTCAATCGTCTGTGTATTATAAATTTAATTCAAATGCATAATGTTGAGAAAAATTATGCTTCGTATTGAGCTGTACAACACAGACGGAAGAATAAAGTAATTTTACATTACATATTAAAAAGAAATCAAAGAAAATTAATTATACAGATCCGTGCGTGAACAAAGAGGTTCCAGAGTACTGACAAAGGACACTCAAAGCCCTCATTCCCGCTGCAAAATCTAAAGTATTTATTAAGAGAACCGACCATGGCAACCGATCTTTTACCACGTAATTAATTATTAACCTCTACCCAAACAAATGTTTTTATTATTTAATGTGCAGTGTGGGACTCCAAACAGGCCCCTTATTAGTAAGAGGGCATAGATAAGCTCCGCAGGATCTCGGTTTGAGATGTAATTCCTTCACTGGAGGGTCGCAACACACACACAAGGACGAGCTTATGGCTGTAGTTGTTGGAAGGGTGTAGCACAAACACAAGGGCGAGCTAGTGGTGGGAAGGGGGTGTTGTTGGGAGGCTACAACACAAACACAAGGATGAGCTAATAGAAGATGGGGTGTTGTTACAGGGCTATAACACAAACACAAGGACGAGGTAATAGGGGCCGGGGTGTTGTTGGAGGACCACAACACAAACACAAGGACCTGGTAATGGGGGTGGTTGTTGACACGACACAAACATAAGGACAAAAACTAACTACAATTCAAGCAATTCCAATGCATGCTAGCTGTTGCATCAGGAACAAGAATATGACAGAGCTATAGGCGGAATATTTGATAATTTTATGTTGTACAAATTCCTTTTTAATGCCAACAACTGCTGGTCTTAGCATGTCTAGGTATGCTGTCCATGATTAAGTGGAATACGAAATGAAAATTAAATGTTTTCTGAAACCAGAAGCTACAGTCAAAAATGGGAGCTGTGACGAATGTGCGATGTAAAAATACTTGTATCTGAAATTACGAGCAAGCGAGTAGACTGCAACCTATAGATTCAATGCTTCATACGAGAATGGATCGAAATTTTATAATTACTAGAAATGCTTTTTCGGGATTCAGTTTCTGCTGGTGCACGAAAAATTAACCACTTTTTTCCTTTTTTGTTTTTCCCAGTAAACGCCAACTTACTTTTGATGTATTTTTTCTCATCATATTCCACCAAACATGTTTTCCTACACGTTGTTTCAGTTTTTCACATAAGTGCTTTCCTGTTAAATTTTCTCCCAAAAACGATCAAATTTGATATTGTTGAAAAGAATCGCACTGAACATGATGCTGCGATGACAATCAGCGATGCAAGGAGCACCTATATTATTACGTGTGATAAAATTGTTCTGGCCTTCAATCTAGCAGATGCCCTTATGCTCCGGTCCGTCGGGCAGCCGGTACCTTTCAACCCATGTCTGTCAATTTATATCGGTTAACCCATGTTTGTCAACCCATGTCTGTCAATTTATATCGGTTAACCCATGTTTGTTAACCCATGTCCACCAATTTATATCGGTTAACCCATGTCCACCAATTTATATCGGTTAACCCATGTCTGTCCACCCATGTCCATCAACCCATGTCTGTCCATTTATATCGGTTGACCCATATCTCTCAACCCATATCTGTCTACCCATGTCTGTCATCCCATTTCTGTCAACTACATCAATAATGATTTCCATCGCCCAAGCAACAGTTCAATTTTTGCCAGAAATTTCAATGTTTTTGCGCTATCGAACCAATGAGCCAAATAGAAAGTATCATATGTTGTCATATTCAAGTGCCAAAAAGCTTATTTCGCTTTAGGTGTTGTAGTAAAGAAAATGTACGATAACTCTCTTTGTCATTCTGCTTGCATTTCTACAGGGACTAAATATTTAACCAACATGAAATTATTCCACAACGTGAATTTGCCTCTAGTGTCAACTTTTTTGCGACCACGAGCCGAACATTTGGGAACAAACACGAAAGCTTCATATTGATCCCAGTGATGATTACCGAATATATAAATGAAACTTTTTTTCTTGAAAAGCAGAAACGTTGAAAGTTTCACTGGTCAGTGCAATTGATGACAAGAATTACATGTCTGGAAAATACCACGTCGAGTTAGCCATTTTATAAGCCTTTTATCTCAAACTTATGGAATGTCGACATTAGTCAATTTATAATCCCATTTTGTTCCTAGGAAAAAATTGTGTAAGATTTTTATGATATCTTAAGAAATTGGCATCGATCTTAGGTGCCTCAGGGCGAGCGCTCCAATTCTCTGCAGATCAGCGAAAATAAAAAAGAACAGATGATGATCTAATGTTAGTACTCTTGACTACTTAATTTAATGAGCAAACTCTGAAACCCTCATTCTTATTTCCAAAGTCCCAGGGCATTCGTTCTTCGAATAATATTGTTTGAAACTTTTTTAACGTCTTATATGTGAACTACCATTGCACATCGGTATTTTGTCAATAATTTGTTATTAAGCTAACATTCATATTGATAATTTTCACTGCTTGAAGCTCTTGAAAATATTCCCTACTAATCGTTAACCATTAATTAATGTATTAGTTAGCCTTTATGCCTATATTGTTAAAAACGATAACAGGGTTCTGAGGCAGGCACAAGTTGAATGTTAGAAATAGAATAATTTTATGAAGTTTTGTGATAGCAATGAAGTATTTTACTGGCTGGATTACTGTACTAACTAGAAGGTACCTCACAACAAAACCGAAAATCTAAGATTTACCTACTGTATTATTTTGCAGGGTCTATACCATGTATGCTAAAGCATTTTACTTTATGAATTTCCGGAAATGATTTAGTAGTGTATAATTTTTTCTGTGCTATTTCAATTTTATGATTCTGCAGTAATAAAATTTTCCAAGCAAGGTGTCTGTTCTCTTGAGAAAAAATATTCAACTTTTGAATTGAAAAATTTTAAAATATAATTGCCACAGCTATTTGGTTTGGTAACTAAAACTCGTGTCACCGACGTTGTGATTACATTGAACTACCCTGTAAAATGCGTTTGTAGCACACATATGGTAAATTAAACATTTTTCTTGCATAGAACCCTGTAGGTATGCAACTAAGGAAGTTAATTCGAGACTTGTATGGTACAGTCGGAATCTTTGGTTCGCATATTGCGTACGTAACTTCAATTTTGTTAAATCTTCACGAATCACAGGAGGACCAAATAGCGTTTTCCTGAACACCACCAGTCGATAAATAATTACTTTATACATCAACCAGCACCAACCGAGATTTATAAAGTCTTGATGCAGAACACACACCAATGCATTGTCACAAAAGCTCGTAATTGCTGCAAACATCCTCAACGATTGGAGTTAGTCGCCACCAATAATAACTTTTTCCCATTAGTTACGGGGCTTCCGATTTACGGTAAGTGAGAAAAACCTACCGCACCTATGTAGAGAACAGTTTAAATGAATTACAATTAAGTAATTTACAATTAAGTTACAATTGTAATTTATAATTTGTAATTTACAATTAAGTTGAAAAACTAGTGCATTCTTGACACAAGCGCAGATTTGAATATTTTCATAACTGAGCGATTTTGCATTTTTGATACTTGAAAAATTGGTTATCGCGTCTACAGATATCAGCCGTACAAGAATTTGCTGATGTGAGTACCTTTTTGCAGCCAGAGTTCAGAAAGAAAGAAAGGATTGATAAGATAATCGATATTAGACAATGCTCTAAAACTAAGGCTGTACTGTAATAAGAATAATTATGATTTTTAACTGTATTCCGAATCATAATACATTCATTTTGGATTGATATTTACATTTTCCTACAGAATTAAAATAATATCCAGTTTCCGAGTGAAAGTTGAAACATTATTTTAATTTCCTCAAAGCCAAGTTAGGCTTAAAGCAAAAGAATAAGATGCTTTTATTGATAGTAATCAGAATAAACTGATAACACTACACAAAGAGTTCGTAAGTTAGAACGCCTGAAATAATAATAACAAAGAGCTATATAACAAATGACAAATAATAACAAATAGCTATATAACAAATAACAAATAATAATAACAAATGGTTCAAATAAGTTACTCTGGTTTTGCAGTGAACCAAAGAAATTCCCACAGCTGAATTTTCTGAACAGAATGATATAAAATTTCATCAAGCCTCTTGAAAAATTGATGGACATCGCTGCCATTTTCTGACCTAAATAGCGAAGAATTTGTATGCCATTAAGGAGCCAAGCGTGAAAATTACTGGCTGATTTTCGCGACGCTCGATGTACGTTAGTGTTAAAGGCAAATTTTGTTCCATCCATTTATATGCTAAGCGATTTTTGGCTGAGCTAGACAAGGAACAGACTTAAGGTCTTCTTCACGCTGATCTTTGACTGAACAAGACAAGAGGCAGACTTAAGGTCTTCTTCACGCTGGTCTTTGGCTGAGCAAGACAAGAGGCAGACTTAAGGGCTTCTTCACGCTGATCTCTGACTGAACAAGACAAGGGGCAGACTTGAGGTCTTCACGCTGGTCTTTGGCTGAGCAATACAAGAGGCAGACTTAAGGGCTTCTTCACGCTGATCTCTGACTGAACAAGACAAGGGGCAGACTTAAGGTCTCCTTCACGCTGGTCTTTGGCTAAGCAAAACAAGAGGCAGTCATTAGTTCTTTTTCACGCTGGTCTTTCGCTGTGTAGCTCTTGACTAAAGACCTGAGACATCCCTGTAGTGCTAAGCTGAGAGCAGGAAGGAATATCAAGTTTATTGGCTGCACAGCTAAAAGCCCAGCTGAGCCATCCCTATAGTGCAAAATGTATAGCAGGGAAAAAATATTGTTTGGAATATTGGTACCAGGGAGACTTTTTTATTTTTTCTGACATAAAGAATTGGGCAATCAAACTTCAAAATGATCTAATTATAATTTTTGTTGTTCATCGAAATTTATTCTGTTTTCTATCTAAAGGTGTCTTCGTTGGCTTGCTCATCGCGTCAAACTACAAAACCGATCTGAAAAGTGTATTTTTCATAGTAAGAGAAGTAATGCGTATTCCCCCTTCATAATCTTTCAAACTCTTGCTTGGATTTTAGTGATGTACTCAAAAGCGCTTGCTCTTCATTTTTGAATTACTGCTTTGTAGCTTCTGTGTCTGCGCACTTTGGAGGCAGCGCGTTCATATTCAGGAGTCGAAGGAAAGAAGAAAAATGTCACGCTTTCAGAGAGACTTCTTGCTGCGACGGCCAGACGCTTTCTGTCTCAATTCTTCAGAAGGATGCATATCCTAAACCCGGTCTGTAGACCATAAATAGAAAATCTAGACACCAAACAAGAGCAGAATATTCTAAACGGAACCTACATACCGTTTACAGGGAATGTAGACCCTAAACAAGGGACTGCAAACCCTAACCAGCGCATGCAGACCCTAAACAAAAAATAAACCCTGAATATTGCATGTAGCCCTTAATAGGGCATGCAGACCTTAAACAGGGGATGTGCGAGTAGATCATAACCAAGGAATGTAGACCCTAAAGACGAAGCTGAAAACCCTAATCAGAAACTGCAGATCTTAACCCTTTCGCTACCGTTGCGTTAATATGTCCCAAACAAACTTTAAAAATTATTCCCTTTAGTCCCATATTCTAAATGTTACATTCAAAATTACAGCAAAATTACATAGCGATTAGGAAAGATGAGTGGTAATTTACGCGATATTTTGATCAGTATTAAAATAATTTGGTCGTGAAAGGGTTAAACAGGGCTTGCAGACGCTAAACATGAGGTGCAGATTCCTACCAGAGGTCGAAAACCTAAATAGGAGTGAAGAATAGGCGTGAAGACCCTGCAGACTCTAAAAACGGGGTGCAAACCCTAAGCAGAAAGTTTAGATCCTAATCATGCTGTACAGACCCTAAACAGGGGTACATGCCTTAAAGAAAGAGTATAAACCTTAAACAGGGTACAAACTCTAAAAAGGGGGTTGCAGACCCTAAACCACCAGCAAGACCCTGATCTGCCTCACCATTTTGTTATATAAAGGCAAACGACTGGGCGATGTTGCCAGTTCTCACTCAAGTTTTGGACGCAACTATTGGTCATAAAAATAAAGAAGCTCATCGCGCAAAAATTCCAACGATGCGTGACCACGAACAGGAGAACTGTGGACACAACTAAACGGGCTCCATCTCCGAACGCAGTAAACCAAAAGTGTGCTCGGAAAGTAGAGAAGTTCCTGAAGGAAAATAAATGTCCTAAAAATGTGGTAGGTCAAAAAAAATTACGTTGCATTCAGAAATGATTTCCAATGTGTTGAAGATGGTAATTATTTTTCCAAGGTGAGCTCTTCAAAGAGTGTTGTCCGATGCGAGTTAAAAATACGTATTTCAATGCACTTAGTCTCATGAATAAACAATGGATAAAAACTCTCCTGTAATGGACATCAGTGCTTACATTACTTGTTATTATCTTTGCGTCAATTACAGTGATAGCAAAAATTTAATTTCTGCTTAAAAAAGTTATTTTCACCCACCAATTCAAACCAGACGTTGATTTTTGTAAAACAGGTATAGATTTATGGTAAAACGCAGATTGACATTTGGGAATATTATGACAGCAATGGCAAATAAATTCATTTAATTCATATCAGATCATGCACATTTTAGTACAGCATTTCTTCAGTTTCTGGCATGGTTCATTTAATCAGTTCTATGTTGGGTGCAGGAATAACTGTACTGTCTGAATGCGTCATTAGAAAGGATGTAAACATCAGAAAGCTGGAAAAAACATGAAAAAAATACATCAAAGAATGATTTGTGTAACTGTTAACAGCAGGAAATAAGCAGCTGTATTCTGTGGACGTAAATAATTATATTCCGTTTGCTCCGCTGGTATGTGTGTACATTTCTCCTGGAATTAAAAGAAACACTTAATGATCTTACCAATACAAACCACTAGATTAAAACATAGTCTATTTTCCATGAGTTAGGAAAATAACAGAGCAGTACCTCATAAATCTATGCCGTCTTTTACGTAAAATTTTGATAAGGAAATTCAAGGTTATGTTTTAAGATGGACAACTAAAACACGAAGTTTAATTTATGAAGCAAATTTCGTCGCGCCCGATGAGACATAATGAAGCTTGGAACATCTATCTATTCTAATACTAAGAATGACCGTCGTGTGTTTATATATTTATTTATTTATACATATATTTATTTATTTATATGTTTCGTGTCACTTTAAAAAAAATAGAGAGATCCAGAGCCTTATATACTCGAGTCCGTATCGTGGATACCGAATTCGGCGGAGTATTGCCTTATGATTCGGGTACATTGTACCCGAATATGACACGAATTGCAGAGTCATTTGGAGCAGTAGAAAACTAAGTGTCTTAGTTTTCACTAGGAATGTTGTCATAAAAGAAATACTCAAAATGTTTGTCCTTTGTAAATATATATAAAACTAAATATATTGCATTGCGTTCTTATATATAATTTTATTTAATATCTTTCCAACAGTATTTGCCATCATTTTTGATGGCACGGGTATTATCACAAAATCTCTGCCTTTATTTTTGACGGCTGGTTACACTAGTTACAGTAGAATACAGTATTTTTGAGCTGCAATAGAAGTATATATAACCATTCGTTGAGCCGCAAATTGCCAATCATTGAAGTATAAAATATATAATGTTAGTTGCCCGGTATTATACTCTGAGAGCATACAATTATATAGTTGTATGCAACTATATACTGAGACTATACAACTATTGACTGAGACTACACAATTTTATACTGACAGTATATAACTATTTACTGAGAGTATTCAATTACATACTCCTGATATTGCAAAGCGCAATCCTGTCATCTTAGTGAGTTCCTTGATAAAGTAATGGTGTATAACGCTCTAGAGATTTAACACGTTGCCTGCGATTGCCTAGCTGGTGCAAATCTTTACTTTGTACACACAGTCACTAGAAAGCCTTGAAAAAATTATAGAACCTAACCTGAGCGACCCACCGGCGGGTCGTATCGCACTCAACGTGTTAAGTAGAATTCTTCCTCCCTGTTTCTTTATTACTGTTCTGGAAAATAATTTTAATAAACTGGCGTCAAAGCCCTGCATGAGAATAGAAAAAAGTGTTGGGAAAAACATTTTTTATAGGAAAATGGTATTCTGTTCCTTTGGTATCTACGCTACAAGGATCGTAATAGCGTGGTAAGAAAGATGACTTTACTGTCTTGCCCCGTTAAGGAGGAGCAGAATTAAAAATAATGTAGGTAACCTTACTGTCATCTACAATCCTGAGAAGCCGAGTAAAAGCGTAATGTAGGTGATTTTGCTGTCATCTGCAATACTGAGAAACAGAATAAAGTAGTAATATAGATGACCTTACTGTCATCTACAATACTGAGAAACCGATTAAAAGCGTAATGTAGGTAATTTTACTGCCATCTGCAATACTGAGAAATAGAATAAAGGAGTAATATAGATGACCTCACTGTCATCTACAATACCAAAGAACAGAATAAAGGAGCCATAAAAGTGACTTTACTGTTATCTACAATACAAGGAACCGAATAAAGGAGTAACATAAGTGACTTTACGGCCATCTACAGCACTGGAGGAGCAGAATAAAGGAGTAACTTAAGTGACTTTACTGTCATCTACAATACCAAGGAACAGAAGACAAGAGTAACAAGGACAACTACATTGGTATCCACACTACGAAGAGAAGGCTGAAAATCATCAAGGAAGATGAGAGGAACGCAAAGTTGAGGAGACAACACTGCGTGAGTAGTTGTCAGCAATTAGCTGTGGAATCTTCATGTCTTCCAGCATGTTACAATTCACATTCATTGGGGGTGGAAACTTGAACAGCGCTTCAGGTTTCAAGTCATACTGAAGAGTTTTTAAAACCTCGACGCTAATTGCTCAGTACATTTAATGTTAAGTATTCATATTTTATTTCAATATTTTGGCCTTGAACAACTTTCGTCCAAACATTTGGGTCAGCGCTGGGCATCAAATACGTACTCCACATGAGCCTTTAGAAAAATCAAAAATCTAAGACCGACCATAGTAATATATCCAAATTTTTCGAGCAGTTTCTAAGCTTTCTCGCTTAGCATTCAAATATTTGTTGTCTAAAATTCAGGCATGCACTTTTACATTTTATGTAAAACGTTTCTCACAGCGAATGGGGAAATTGATGGGTTTTTCAAACATTTTCTGAATCTATGACTCATTTTCGTCCCAATACTTTTTCTAAATAAATGCCAGACAGGCGATACCTACATTCTAGCTCAGATTTCATGTTATTCGTGTTTCTTACTAGAAGTAAAATCAGCACTCGGAGCGTGCATTCAAGTGCAGTATTCCTCCACGAGTGCGCAGCTCATACTCAGTTTCTGTAATTCAAAGTCCTGTAAAGACTGTAGACTCCCTTTACGTTTCCCTGGGAGCTAGAACGCGAAAACGCTGTCATTTTCCTGTTTCTTGTTACTTGGGACACCAGTTCCTGCTTCTCTTCAATGTTTCTCGCTTAAACTGATAACTTTAAGACTCCCTAGGTTAAATGTTGGTCCATTTCGAGATCTAGGCAGTGACGGTGCCGTTAGGAGCAGGACCACTCAACGCAACGTTTGGACCAAAGACAGCCCAAGCCAAGAAATTATGGGCCTTTCATTTGGTTGGACAGCTTCTAAAGAAGGCATTACTAAGTCACCCAGTGCATTTGTATTCAATTTGAGCGAGCCCCTCGGGAAATTAGTCGGACTTCCGTGTTTATGAGAAGTGCGTTTTTCACGCAGGGTTAAGAACGACTGCCTGAACAAAGAAGTGAATGAAGCAGCATCTGACCTGGTCACTATACTTTTGAAGTTGAACATAAGATAGAACTTTGCAAGTGTCGTAGTTCTGTTCAAAATGTTTCACTGCACACTTTTCAACCTTTTTTGATTGTACGTTTCGGGTGAACTGAATCTCCTTTCGAGAATAAATGTTGCTTTCTAATATGCAATGGATACCAATTAATACACGTAAAGCTCCATTCATTTCTATACAACAGACATAAAGTATGTGTATTTTGAGATTTTAGAATTTTTGGTGACATTATATTATATGTATATATATACATACAATATATATATAATATATATATATATATATATATATA